>JALIZH010031672.1:0-42673 GCA_030522465.1 Rhipicephalus appendiculatus
AAGCTTTGTGTGGCGATGGCCCAGCCATCCCCGCAGGGAGTCGACGCGTGGTAAGAAATTTGTACCCACAATTCCCACAAACAAAAGCGATTCCGCCCGCGCTCTCTTTGTCCATGCCTGGCAGGCCGACAGCAGTCCGACGCTGCGACAGAAAAATTCGACGGGGCCAGCTCTGGGAAAATGGCACCTACGAGATGCAAAAGTAAGGAGTAACGTAACGCCTCACGTTACCGAAAAATGTTTAAGTACGTTACCCGTTACAGTTCCGAAATTGTAACGAGTACGTTACCGAAAAAAACTTGTAACGCGTTACCGACAACACTGACGTTGTCTATTTATTTCTGGGTTAACGCCCACAACAACTGAGTTGCAAGTGCCACTCGTCCTGTGATTGTGTTCCTCCCTTTCGTGTGCGTTCTAATTCGCGGCTAAATTATGTCTTTGAGTAAGTGCCAACTAGGCCATCAAACAGTATTGTTAAAGCTTACTTCATATGTTAAAGCCCTTTATTAACATTGTGTCGTAAATAATTGATTGCATTATGAAAATGGCTCCCATAAGCCGACTCTAAACGTCTTTTTGTATTCTTTCTTGGCCGACGCCCTTCTTTGTTTTTTTTTTTTTACTTTTATCAATACCATGTCCTCAGGCGGCGGGTGTAACGAAGAGCGGAGCAACAGCAGCGCACCTGAGGAAACCTTCGCGGTTGAGAAAGCACACGATGGGCCTCGGGCTAGGCATGAGCGAGTGCCACTCGTTCGTCCAGCCGTCCAGCGGCACGGTCTCGTCCGGCAGCAGCGTGGCAGCAGCGTGGACCAACAGCTGCTGCTGCTGCTGCTGGTGGCTCTTGCTGCTGCTGCGCAAGGAGGCGGCAGCCACGCTGGCCACGACGGCGCACGTGCCCAGTACCGTGATGGCGCTGAACAAGTTCACCTGTGAACAAAAGTGCTGGCGTTAGGCGTATGTGCCGAAACATTAAAAGTTCACCGAACTCAGTGTCAGTGTGCCTGTCTGACTTGCACTCCAAAGAAAGCTCTCCGGTGACAAGTGCGTGGTCGGATCAAGTACGGTAATGTGGACTAGATACGAAAACGGACGCAAGGAGCCCGACAAAGACCGATAACTTTCGATCGGGCCCGGATCGGCTCCGATGAGCGTACAGTGGCGTTCGATCTGGTTAGATTTGGGTTCAATGCAGTTCCGTCTGTCGATCATACAAAATATGAGCTACATTTAAACATTCTCGGTTTCAAAAGGATTGGATGAATTCACTGCTTACACCGTCGTAGACAACATGCAACATTTTTAGAGGATATATCCGCGTTTAAAGAAAGCAAAATCTTGATGTGACACTAGGCATATGCCCTCAAACTATGAGAAAACTGTACTCGTGAGCGTTCCACATAAAGGGGAGCCTATTTTGTTCCAATATCAGTCTAACAATATATTCCTCAGTGAGGTTCAGGACTACAAGTATCTGGGAGTCTACATTTCTAAAAATCTCCTTAGGAATAAGCATGCCGATTATGTTGAAGCGTGTGTTAACTCAGACTTTCATTTCATATGAGAGCTCTCAAGTATTCCACTCCTTTTGTTCACTTACTGGCATACAAAGTCAGTTCTACCACTACTAGAGTCATTACATAGGACTCTTTCACGTTGCCTAATACAAACAGGACTGAAAACCTGCCAAGGAAGGTAGCCCGTTTTATACAGGGTGTCCCAGCTATCACCCAGCGCGATTTAAAAAAATAGGAACGGTGTTACGCAAAGCAGACCTAGTGCATATTGTTCCGAATATACTGTAGTAGCCGCTACAAATTTTTTCGTTAATGAGAATTAATTAATTAGTCATAATTATTTTCGTAACTCCGAAAGTACTCACCGAATTATCAAAATGTCATTGAGGCAAATGTGGGCCTGTTGAAATGACATCTGTCTGTGCTACTTTCAACCACATACTAATTGCGAGCTCATTTTTTCCTGTTCATAAAGAAAGCCCGCGAAATATGAAAAATAACACGTGACTGCGCTCCCACCCGCAAAAGAAAGCAGCGCCCTCAAATGAGCTGACAGCAAGCAACCGCTTTGCCTCTTTTTCGTTGCCAGAGACAGCGTTGAGCACATTGGCAAGGGTACAGATCGGGCGCCAACAACATGCGTCGCAATTTTGCAGGGATTCCTTCCGCCCAGTTGTACGTCACTATCATTATCCATATCTCACGGCCAGCTGCTCTCATTGGCAACGCGGCCGGCGCACAGTCCCGATTACAGCCCGACAGTGTAAGATCAAAGCGGCGCGTTTCTTTGGACGGGAAGTGGCAGATAGCGCGATCCGTATTTTTTTATTTCTGCATTTTTTTTACCACGAAAGTGTTTTATGCCAGGGTCCACCACGGCTCCTCTAACGTATTTCCGTCACGGATATGACGTTGTAAAATATAAACTAACATAATGAGATCAAAGAAAAATTAGAAGAAAAAATGTTGCAGTGACTTAGCTCGGCTATGCCAGGATATACGTAGCGTTAGCAAAGGTTCAGCTGATCATTCTTAGCTTTCCTGATTGTCTAGGATTAGCTTGATTATCATGCTTACTGCTGCTCCAATGACACACAAACACGGTATACGTATTATGTGGCACATATATATTTTTTTCTCAACCTCAGGTTGCTTCTCTATTGCCACAAAGACGGCTTGGTGATCAGTGAAGTAACACGCTGCCGTATCTACGGCCCCAACACAGTATTCTGTTCATTGTTCCTACCCTCAACTGCTAATTGCCAGGCAACTACTTCGGGATCCGATGAGTCACGCTTCTCCGCTCTTCTGCGCCGTTGAGCAGCATTTTGCGCTCTCCATCTCCATGGCTATACCACACTGGCAAACGCCAGTCAGAAGCGCAGCGGCTCCAGCGCAGTGTCAGACGGCGACTGCACAGCGAAGGTGAATAGCTGCGCGCGCGCGCCGGCGCCATTGCGTCTACCACGGCTACGACGTCACTCCTCTGGAATGCGCAGAACGGCGGCGGTGAGTTGCGCGCGGCGGCGGCGGAGTGCGCGGGAGATGCCAGCTCTGGTGCGCCAGCTGTGTGACATCACTGATCATCGCGCATGCGCAGCACGGCTCTTGATGTGCCGCGCGAAACGGGTTTGGCTAGGCCAGTGTAGCTAACGCTACAAAAGTTTCGTCGCCGAGCGTCGAACCTACAACTTCTCGCTCCGCAGCGCGCGGCGCGAAACCACTCGGCTACGGGAGCGTACGTTCCCCAGCTTGCCAACGGCAAGCTATTTATCCACACCATATACCGTTGGCGGTCCTCGGAGCTCCTCGACTTCAGCGCGTTTTCGTAATCCCTAGCGAGATGGCGCGAAGGTGTCACGGAGCGCGCGCTCTAAAGGTCGTCGCGCCTCTCGCTGGGATGAGCGTGCGCCTCCACGGGGCGTCGTCGCTGGTGCGCGCGCGCTTATCTCCTGATCGGGGCATTCGGGCGCTTCGGACGCCCTGTGCTTCCACCGCACGTTTGCTTTGAAGTTACAGTGGTTAAAGAGTGCACGAAGGTCGCTTCGTTCGCCGCAGCGGCCGCGTTTACGAATGGAGCGCGCCGCTTCGTGTAATAATTGTGGCAGTTGTTCGCGCTCGTCCTGTGTGTGCTTGTGCGTTCGTTTCGTGAGTCTTTGTGTTGAGCAGCGCGCTTTAAATGTCGAGCTGTGACAGTTAGTCCGTGCTCGTCTTGTGTATGCTCATTTGGTGCGTCCTTTCTGCTTGAGGTGCGCGCTGCATGCTTCGAGCTGCTAGCCGTTCTTCACGTCACATTACAATTTGTTGCTGCAGCATTCATTCCTTCTCCCTTGTGGCGAAAGAATGCACAATAAACGCTCAAATACTTATGTGAATACACGTTTCACTTTTATACCGATTCCTTTGACAGAGGGATCAGCCATGTTTTTTTTTTTTTTTTTTTTTTCATTGATACTGGCTACCTTTCAGTGAGCTTGTTTGAGGGCGCTGCTTCCTGATGCGCGCATCAGTATAGTCACGTGTCACTCAGTATAGTCACAAATTAGAGCATGCACAGGTGTCAGTTTCATCGAGATGAACTGCAGGCTACGGTGCGATGATATGCATATCATAAGAAGCACTTTTCACCGTATTCCTGCTCGTTGTGCAATGGTTGACCATAGCTTCGCGAGACATAGGAGTTAACATAGGCGTGCGCACGAGGGGGGGGCAGAGGGGGCGGCCGCCCCCCAAATTACCTAAGAGAGGGGGGCGCAAAGTCGGCACTATACATTGACTTCATAGGGGAGGGGGGCGCTGCAAAGAACCTTCGCCCCCCCTGAAGGGGAACCCTGCGCACGCTTATGGGAGTTAATATGAAATGTTTATTACATTGTTACAAAAGCTGATAGTGAACACGGCACCCACATTTGATGTTGGCGCGATAGGATAGGGTCTTTCTCGTAAGCTGTTTCAAGCACTGGCGTAGCTCCGTGGTAGAACTGCCAAGCAGAATGCGTGGGTTCGATTCGACTCTAACCGAGATTTTCAACCTTTCCGTCCCTCTGATTTCTCTCTCACCGACAACGACCCCCTCCCCCGCATTTCCTACGACACAAGCTCCATAACGCGATCACGTAAACATCTTTTTTAAATTCTGTCATCGCCGTTCCTGGTTTCATACAAACTGTCAGTCACCTATGGTGGGCCGTAGTATGCAGTATGTGTCATACGTGACTGAAGGACAGGCTTTCATGACGTACGCGACAAGTATATCACGCTATTCATGTAATGACCATCGTGTTCGTCATACACTAATGCTCTCCCATGCAAATTTTTGTACGTATCAAGTTAAGGAGACGAGCATGAGAGCGCCCAGACGTAGGCGTGGGCGGCGGATAGATAGATAGATAGATAGATAGATAGATAGATAGATAGATAGATAGATAGATAGATAGATAGATAGATAGATAGATAGATAGATAGATAGATAGATAGATAGATAGATAGATAGATAGATAGATAGATAGATAGATAGAAATGATCAAAATATCTTACACCACACGTGATGAACGCGTGCACCAATGCGCCTGTCACGGTTGGCGTTGCGGGTTTTAGTCGATTCACTGGCCGAGGATGGAAACGGCGGCTCCGCTCCGAGCGCCCCTCGGGGGGAGAACAGCAGCGCTTCTCGAGAGAGCTAAATAGCGGCGTCGCATCGCCTTTCATAAACGCACTTCTTGCAAATGCGAGCGCTACTGTCGCATTCCTGTAACCGAGGCTACGTAAGTCATTGCCCGAGTGGGAGAGCGTCACTGGAGGGCGCGTAACGGCGCGCCTTCTCTCTCCATAGGGAGAGGGTGCGGCGCCAGGTCAGGAAACCACGCGCTGACACGCTGCAACGCATACGTGTGGTGAACATTCCTGTGGTCGTCCCGTATCATTTTAAATGCGAAGCATTTCTTAGCGAACTTCGGCGAGTTTGAGCGTATCTATCTATCTATCTAGCCGCCTACGATTTTGAGCTCTCCTGGCCGTATCGTTGATGGGATTTATACCAAAATTGGTATGACGTAACATGACTGTATGACGAACATGAATGACTGGTCATATCATGAAAATCATGACTAACTAGTCATGAAAAGTATGATTTACACGTCATGGCCGTAGTGCTCCTAAGGCCGTTTTCTTAATTTGATATGCCCAAAAATTGGTACGATGAGACATTTGTGCATGACCAACATAAATGACAGGTGGTAATATGAAAATCATGACACGCATGTCATGTACAACATGATTTACATGCCACGCTCATGGTGCGCTGACGGCCGTTTCGCTTGCTTGATATACACCAAATTTGGTATTGCGTGACGTGACTGTATGACGAACATAAATGCCAAGTGGTCATACAGAAATCATGACTTGTCATGTGCGACATGACTTGCATGCCACGCTCATGGCGCGCTCGCGGCCGTTTCGTTAGCTTGATATACACCAAATTTGGGATTGAGTGACGTGACTGTATGACGAACATAAATGACAAGTGGTAATATGAAAATCATGACATGTCATGTGCAACATGACTTGCATGCTACGCTCATGACACGCTCGCGGCTGTTTCGCTAGCTTGATATGCACCAAATTTGGTATTGCGTGACGTGACTGTATGACGAACATAAATGCCAAGTGGTAATATGGAAATCATGACATGTCATGTGCAACATGACTTGCATGCTATGCTCATGGCACGCTCGCGGCCGTTTCGCTAGCTTATATACACCAAATTTGGTATTGCGTGACGTCACTGTATGACGAACATAAATGCCAAGTGGTAATATGGAAATCATGATATGTCATGTGCAACATGACTGGCATGCCACGCTCATGAAACTCTCGCGGCCGTTTCGCTAGCTTGGTGTACACCAAATTTGGTATTGCCTGGCGTGACTGCATGAAGAACCTAAATGCCAAGTGGTCATACGGAAATCATGACATGTCATGTGCAACATGACTTGAATGCCACGCTCATGACACGTTCGCGGCCATTTCGCTAGCTTGATATACACCAAATTTGGTATTGTGTGAAGTGATTGTATGACGAACATAAATGACAAGCGGTAATATGGAAATCATGATATGTCATGTGCAACATGACTTGCATGCCACGCTCATGGCACGCTGACGGCCGTTTCGCCAGCTTGATGTACACCAAATTTGGTATTGCGTTACATGACTGTATGACGAACATAAATTCCATGTGGTCATACGGAAATGATGACATCTTGCATGCCACGCTAATGACCCGCTCGCGGCTGTTTCGCTAGCGTGATATACACCAAATTTTGTATTGCATGACGTGACTGTATAATGAGCATAAATGAGAAGTGGTAATATGGAAATCATGACATGTCATGTGCAACATGACTTGCATGCCACGCTCATGGCACGCTCGCGGCCGTTTCGCTAGCTTGATATACACCAAAATTGGTATTGCGGGACGTTACTGTATAACGAACATAAGTGGCAGGTGATAACATGAAAATCTTGGCACGCATGTCATCTACATTGCCCTTTACAGGCCACGCTCATGGTGCGCTTGCGTCCAGTTCACTAGCTTGATATAGACCAAAATTAGTATTGCGCTATGTGACTGCTCGACGACCATAAATGAGAGGTCCTAACGTGTAAATCATGGCATGCATATTATGTCCAGCACGATTTGCCCCTTGCTGGCTGCTTCGCATTACATCGATTCCCACTGTGCGTGGGATCTGCCGGCTTTCTTTTTCCTGAGGTTCTGACCGGCCGTCCGAGGAATCCGAGCGCTACTCTGAAGCTTGCTATCACACCCCGTCAATTTCCAGCCCACGCGCAAACACGTTCCTTTCTACCACTCGACTTCACTATCTCAGCACATTAACGAATAAGTTTCCGCTAAAATGCCCACCTCGCGGTGCATCTGGGAACAATATCACACACGGCGATCTCAGGACGACGGAGGGCGCATGCACGAACGACACCAGCGCCGGCGCTTGCGTTGCCGCTTCTTTTCGTCGGTGTCTGCACACTTTGAAATTCTGTGACTTTCTGAATCGTTGCCTTTGTGAGCGCTGCGCCGACTGAAAGATCAATCACATTAATTTTTCGCGTAGCGACACACGACCTTGGGGCAGCTTTCTCGTAGCTCTCCAGAGCGTCTCCAAGTAAACCTATTTGAACCCGCTCGTTTCGTTCGCATGTCCGTTGTGGTCACATACTTCTTGCGACTCTCATACTTAGCACACGGACTTTCCTGCTTCGTGGGCACAGCGTTCGACTAAACAAGACAGTGGATGACCGGACTAGACCATTGAAAGCCAGCGGTTGTCTTTGTCCTCCCGTTATTTTCGCGCTGTTATGCGTAATGTCACACCGATTAACGGTCTCTCGCCCTGCATGACGCACAAAGTCTCCAGCGAACTCCCACAGCATTCTGGTAGAAACCGCACATCGCGATGGCGGACTCTTTCGCGGCAGGCGAGATATGGTTATGACGGATGCACTTACTATGTAGTTGGGCACGAGCGCCTTGTCAGCCTTCTGAGGGGCCTCGAACTCCAATGGCTCTCCGTAGTTCTCAAAGTACATCGGGTCCTTCATGGCTTGCAGCTATGATGATGATGATGATAGCCTATGTGTATGGCTCACACCCACTCTGGGGGATTGGCCAAGAAACGAATATTTTATAGACATAAGTGATCAGATATGTATGATATTACTGTAGAATTATAGAATGGTTAGCACAAATGAATGACGCTAATTTAGTGATTATATGTCAAAACCGCCCTGATTCAATTAAAAATTTCTCTACAGCGGAACAGAGATCCCGGTGACAATGACCTATAATGAGGAGGCTCCCAAGGAAAGAATATTAGAGATGATGAAATCCAATCTAATTCGATTAAAAGCGACTTTGAGAATGTTTTTCCTCAGTAAGTTGTAGCGGTTGCATGATAAAAAATAATGCTCGACTGTTTCCTCCTTGCTACAAAACGAGCAAAGGGGGGGAAGGAGCCAGACCAGCTCTATGCATATAGAAGTTTAATTTTGGAACTCGACAGCGTAATTTTGTAAAAATGACTTCCCTCTTTTCGCGTTGACCAGAAATTTCTACGCCAAGGGAACAAGAGGTGTCGATATTCGTTTAGATAAGTCACTAATGTTTTACCAGAGTCTTCAATTATGGCACGCCTTCTAAATCTGTCACGAATTATGAGTGCTGATGTGGGAATAATTGAAAGTACCGGGCCACTGAGGGCGGCTTTCGCCAGAGTGTCCGCCATTTCGTTCATTTTGATCCCTTTGTGGCCCGGTACCCAGATTAATCTGATTGAAGTTACATGGGTGGGAACCCAAAATGAAAAGTACGTGCTAATCGAGAATCACTATTAGCAGCGAGTGCTGAGCACAAAGATAACGAATCTGTAATTATGGCTACACTTGAGGTTGATGGGCTGAGCTTTCTTAAAGCCATAATCACCGCTAGAAATTCCGCCGAAAATACTGATAAGAAATCGGGAAGTCTTAATGAGAATGACCAATTGAGGGTTTCGGAGAAAATGCCAACGCCAGATTTTTCTTCCGATTGGGAGGCGTCTGTAGCTATGACATTTGTTGTATTTATCCCTCCAAATGCCTTTGCAGAAGACCGTCTAATATCTGGTAAGGCAGATTTTTTGCATGATTCGGATATATATCGTCAAAAATGATTTCAAGGTTCTGTCTTTCATTGCCAATGGAAGGAACTTCACTCAGTTTAACATCTAATGGTCCAACAAGTGCTTGTACGTAGCCTAACAGTGGGGTTTGAAACCGAGGCCAATAATATATGTTATCTCTTCTTCCTCTTCTTCACCTTTTCTAGATACATAGCCTACATCGTGCCGTCTCTACACGAGCAAGAGAAAGACAGAACTTTTATTTAAACAATCATAAGCGATCTTCCTCGTTGGGGGAGCTGATAGTTCAGGGCCCCATTGGCTCGCGCCACTCCACGTGCCCGCTGGGTCAGCCGGCGCTGCTCCTGGAGCTCCGAGCTGGCAGCGCAGTCTCCCAGCAGGAATGTGATGGTGAACGAATAGGGGCGAGGGGTAGCCCGTTTGGTGAGGACATTCCCAGGTGCAGTGATAAACTGTGGGCACAGTAGGGGCAGTATGAGGGGTGGGAGAGATAAAGTATGAAAAGTCAGCGGAATGAATTAGTCTGAAGCTGCCTCTCGGTTGAGTGATTTATGTGGAAAGTACATGCGGCCCTGTCTGTAATGCTGTAGCGTTTCAGTGTACTGTAATTAATGGTTCTTTTGGTGCGTCGTCTAGCTGGGTTCCCGGTTTGTGAGATCTCGAGCTACCGCTTAAAGCGTTCATTGTCATGAAGAGAGGAAGAGGTGTAAGCGATAAGACGGTTCCGTTAGCGGCGGTGATAAGGCGGTGTTGTATATGTTCTAAATCAGGGGCCGAATTCGCAATGGTCCTCGTTCGTAGAAATTCTATGTGATAACCTGTCACCTTCGCCTAAGATACCTGGCAATTATAGTTATTTTGATTGTATTGTCACGGGGTTTGACGTGGAGGCTTCTTCGAGGTAAACCTTTTTATTTGGCTGAACTTGTGGCCGAGAAGCCGAAAGTCAAACTACAGCAAGCAATGCACGCTGTGCACTGATACACTGATAGCGGCGAACAGAGCGTCGACCGTCGATAAAACTGATCATCGTTGGAGCGCGCCGGCTTTTATACATCACGCGCAGTGGCGTAGCCAGGGGGTGGCACACCGGGCACGTGCCCCCCCCCCCCCCCGAAAAAAATTTCTGGCTACGCCCCTGATCACGCGTCGAACATTCTAGCCTTATCACTGGTCGTCGCGCAAGCTCTGGAATAATCTTCAGTGTTCGCGTGCTGTGCGCAATGTTAGGAAAACGATCTACTACAAACGTGAAGCTTCTCGAACACTGAGGCGCGATCTGCGCCGAGCATTGCTCACAGTCTTTGTGGGTTTAAACAGATCACATCAAAATAACACGCGTGGCAATATTGTACAGTTAAAGCTCGATCTAAAGAAACCCGATTTTACGAATTTCCCGATCTAACGAAGGAATTTCCATTGGCCGGCAGCAACCCATAGGGTTCAGCCTTCTCATCATCTCGAAATAACGAAGGTATTGTGGCACTAAACCCGATTTAACGAAGTTTTTCCTGAAATGACTTGTTAAATAATGCAGTGATTTCTTTCTAATTTTGACATTTACGGGTTTTTTCTTCGCGTTAAAAAGAGCTAGCTGTCCTAGTCACGACCATAGTTTTATTTTGACGACGCTGCACGCCGCGACCATGTAAAGGGGCCCCGCAACACTTTTCCAAGTAGCCATGGAATGGATTCAATAAAGGAGTTTATTGCCTCACGAATTCACCGCCGCAAAAATTTTTTGAATCCGTCCAGTACGAGCGGAGTTACAAAGATTTAATTGTCGCACTCCGCAATTGCATTCTCTCTTTTCTCGTCCCGACGAAAGTGCTGGAAGCTAAGCAGGGAGGGATGGCACGGGGAAAGAAAATACGTCACGCACGCCTCGTGACCTTGAGCACTTTCTCTTTTTTTTTCTTCGAATACGCGGCTTCTCAGTGCGATCGCGCGTGCACGCGTGTACAAGCCGCGGCCTCCCGCGGCGGCCCCAGTAACGACCGAGCGCGTCTTGCTCAATTCAGCCAATGGCTGATACAATGGCTGTGACGAGTGATTTTTGAGCTTGTAGCGTCATTTGTCGAGAGAAGAGAAATCAATTTTTAGCTGACTTTGAGAATTTATTGTGAATTCCAGGCCGCGTGCTCGGCTTGCGTGTTCTCGGGAGCCTCAACTACCAATCGGCAGCGTTTTCTGACCATGCTAAAAAGTGTTGCACGGCGCTGGAAGAGCCAAGGTAGGGGCCAGTTGGTTGTACATATAGTGTGAACTTTTGTGCGCTACAAGTAAACAATATCGACTGAGAAAATGATACGGGACAACACAAGCGCGAACTAACAACTGTTTATTTTCGCAGGATCATGACAAAATATATTCACACAAAAAAAAAAAAACACACATGCGCAAGAAATGTATCAAGAGAGGATCTATGCTTAATCCGGCACCCACGTATCTCGCGCTTGTGTTGTCCCGTATCATTTTCTTAGTCGATATTGTTTACTTGTAGCGCACAAAAGTTTACACAGTCAGTAGCGCATTTAAGTATACAAAATGGTGCAGGTGGTGGTGGTTTGTTGTCCCTGTAAGTGTACTCACAGAAACATGATTTGTTTATTTAATGGTTCATGAGAAAGATGGCACTCCTAGCAACGTTCTTGTTGTTCCTTCTCGCACCATCACTGCATTCATTTTGTCCGTCTTTGCATATTGGCACCACGCAATAACTTGAACAGAGTCTCCTTCTCCTTTGGCCATTGTACGCGGGAGGCTCCACGTTCGAGCTGTACCCTCGTGCATTCTTCACCCCGCAGGCATCGGCAAATAAAATGCCGCGCAGCTGTCGGGTGTCACTACGTTTCAGTTTAAGATTTCGAAGGAGTGAAAAATTTATTTTTCAATTCTACGAACTTCTCGATTTAGCAATGCAATCTGAGCGCTGTTCTCACTTCGTTAAATTGGGTTTCAACTGTTGTTACAAATCTTTTATTAATCAAAATTAAAAGATGATATACGAGGCTGTGTTGAATTAATCAAACGAGCCGTCTCATTTGGGTGTCATCCAGACAGGACAAAACAGGTTGCCTGCCGTAGGTTTACTACCAAGAACGATTATCCCGAACTTCTGAACCATTATTCTAAACTAGTTCGCCTAAGAAATATGCAAATTTTGGCTTCCGAAAATAGCTTTCAGCCAATTTCACAAATACATAACCTTGATTACATCTTTAACGGCAGCATAGTACAGTTCTTCATCAGAGTATTTTTTTCAACAAAATAGAAGCGGAACCTAATGCGTATTTTAATACACTTCGCTGCAAAGGGACATCGGAGGGAAATCACATGCATGTTTAATGGCCCAAAATGACCTCATTATAAGAATTCATTGCTGTAGTCTCGTTATTTACTACCAAGTTACTTTTTGCCGGGAACAGCGATCTCTTACCTTGTACTTAGCCTATGTCTACGTTTATGTCTACGTTGAAAACCTTTTTTTTGTTCCTCACATAAGTTTCGACTACAGCAAGGGTTCTATATCGTGACCACAACGGAAGGCAAGGCTACGTCTTAAGAATTGCTTCACCCCTAAAAGTATAAAGCGGTAATGAAAAAGCCTGTCCCGTCTTCACGTCACAATAATAGTATCTGGAGTATTACGACCCAAAACCACGATGTGATTATGAGGGACGCCGTAGTGGAGGGCTCCGGAAATTTCAACCGTATGGTGTTCTTTTACGTGCACTGACATCGCGCAGAACACGGGCCTCTAGCATTTCGCCTCCATCGAAATGCAACCGCCGCGGCCGGGATAGAACCCGTGACTTTCGGATCAGTAGCCGAGCACCGTAACCGCTACACCATCACCGCGGACTCCTCGCGTCACAGGATTAATACATGTGTTTTAAGTACTTTTACAAATATCCTAAACGTGCTATTGCGGGCTTTTGGGTATTTTAATATTGCCCAATGTTTTCCGCAATCTGAATTGCAAAACTGTTTTTGTACTATTTGAATATTGCACAACGTCCATGAAAAAAAAAATCATATATAGGCTGTGTTCAGATAAGAACGTCGGTGCATGTCCGCCGACCCCCCTTTAATTTCGCCGAAAAAAAATATATTTTGTTTTCCCGAGTCCTCAGGACCACAAAACCACTTTTGGTCTTGCGAGAAAAAATTTCACCTTCTTTAAAAAAATTCACAAGTCTCCACTGAGCCGCCACCCCTCTTTTCGGATTTCGCGAAAATGGGATTTCGATGAGACGCTACAAAAACACTATTGTAGCTGTAGGTCCGAAAAATTTTCTCCACATACTACGGATAGCTTTTGTTGAGAAAAAATTATTACTTTGCAGTTTTGATGTTGTTCTCTTAAGAAAAAAAATCGCGAAATCGACACAAAGCTCAATAATGCTCACATTTAAGATTTTTTTCCTCCGCAAGTATAAACGCCAGACTTCCCAAAGTTTTTAAAAACATTGCCATATGTTTGGTGAACAAGTGTGCTGAACGAAATATCTGAGAGTGGCTTCAAACGTTAACCAGAAATGTTCAACTGAGGACATGTCTCTCAAAATGCAATATTTTGAAGATCATTAAAAAAAAAACACCATCTTCGATTTTCTTTAAACTCTCGAGAATTAAAGCCAAGCACGTGTTCTAAGTTAATCTGTAAAAACATGTTGCAATATTTTTGTGAGGTCGGAACTACGAAGCACGAAAAGTGGCCAAATTGACGTATAGTGAGTAACCACAACATTGAGCGAGCATGGAGCAATAGTGGCCATTATCGTTTTTTTAGGCCCTGAATGTCATCTGTTGTGCTCGAGGGACAACAGCTTGACAGATAAAACCAAAGAGTTGCCTTAAAGTGCAAATTTGTTCATTTGCGTGCGTGCACGCGTCGCAGTTTTGGTCCT
This sequence comes from Rhipicephalus appendiculatus, assembly GCA_030522465.1. Taxonomy (NCBI): domain Eukaryota; kingdom Metazoa; phylum Arthropoda; class Arachnida; order Ixodida; family Ixodidae; genus Rhipicephalus; species Rhipicephalus appendiculatus. The sequence continues at coordinate 14,131 of JALIZH010031672.1, forward strand.
GGCGTAAGGACTAACCGCAAGATTTCCAGAAATGTAGTCAAGTCGAGCTCTCAGAAGGAACTGTTTATTTACCCCTATTGTATACACAGGGAGTCATAGTCACACGTCATAGTCAGACAAGTTAGACAGTCACAAACGTCACTGAAGCCCTTGTGCGTATCTTGCTCCTGGTGAAGCAACCTTGTGCACACAACCCATTTCGGCCTCAAGGAGGAGAACTTCGTGAACTCGATCCCTGTGTCAGGGTGATCCGCTGTAGACGAAATGTTTCGCGAATGGACCTGGTCATCAGCCGTTTTGAAACGTACTCTTTTTGTCCTTTAGAACTAATTTCAATGAAATCTTTCTTGTTTGGGCTTTGTTGGGTGGAGTTGAGCTCATCGTCAGTATAGTATTTCACTGCTGCCTGTGTGTTTTCTGGCTTCAGCTTCGATCTGGTGTAGAGGTTCGGATTTGACCACACCCGGGTGTCTGTATTTTCTGGATTTCCGAATGAGGTGCCGAGTTGCGGATGGAATCATTTCTTGAATTTCTTGATGAGAAAGGTTCACAGGGAGCAATGTCAGGAGGCGGCAGCGTTCATGGTGTTGTGGCGGCAGCCAAGCCAAGCCAAGCCGCCAGGCAGCGCCACCCTCCGCTGCTCTCCGGAACCTGCAGAGAACCTGAATAAAACCAGTTGATGTTTGGGATCCACACCGCGCGGTCGTGTCTGCTTCTCCCGCGCGCACACGCGTCCCAACAGTGGTGACCCGGACGAGGCTTACCGCCTTTTTCAAGCGATCGACGCCATGGAGACTCCCCCTGACGCACCGGCCATCTCCGCCGTCGACATCAGGCTCCCGCCGTTTTGGACAGCGGACCCGCAGCTGTGGTTCCTGCAGGTGGAGTCCCAATTCACCGCTCGTCGTATTGCCGCTGAGCTAACAAAGTACCACCACGTGGTCGCTAGCCTCCCACCGGCAATAGCGAGCGAAATACGAGACCTGCTGGTCGCTCCACCTGCAGAGAACGCGTACACAACGCTGAAACAACTGCTCATCAGCCGCCTCACGCCGTCGGAGCCTCAGCGACTGCAGCAGCTACTGCACGACACCGACCTCGGGGACCGGACGCCCAGCCAATTGTTGCGCCACATGAGGCAGCTGTTGCACACGGCCGGCGCAGCCACCACCGATGCCGACAGCAGACTGCTTCGCGAGCTGTTCCTACAGCGAATTCCGATCAACGTGCGTATGGTCCTCGCCTCGGCTGCCGACAAACGCCTGTCTCAACTCGCCGAGCTCGCGGACTCGGTGCTGGCGGTCGCTCCGCCGTCCGTCGCGGCGCTACAGCCAGACATCGCCGGCGGCGCGCCTACGACCACGCTGCATGACATCCGGGAGCAGATATCCCGCCTCGCCGATACCGTCGCAGCGATGCAGGCCCGCAGCACTCCCGAGGAGCGCCAGCGCCCAGCAGCGCATCAGAGAATCTGCTGGTATCACAGGAAGCATGGCAATGCTGCTCGCAAATGCATTCCTCCTTGCGACTATGCGGGAAACGGGAGCAGCCGGCACTGAGGACGACCAGTGTCACAGAGGCCCCCCAAACGTCGTCCATCAGTGTTTTTCCTCACCGACCGCGACAGTGGCCTTCGATTCCTCGTGGACACCGGCGCTGAGGTGAGCGTGTTGCCGGTTGGGTCCACCGATCGCCGTGTCCCTAGTGCGTCCCCCCCTTCAGGCGGTCAACAACACAACCATCGCCACCTACGGACATCGCTCGCTGCCACTCGATTTAGGCTTGAACAGAACGTTCCGGTGGATTTTCATCGTGGCAGCAGTGAAGTTCGCCATCTTGGGTGCGGACTTTCTTCGGCATTTCGGCCTTCTCGTCGACGTGCGCAACCGCCGCCTTCACGATCCCGTGTCGCAGGCAACTGTGCAAGGCAATCCCTCGCACCACCCTCCGCTGAGCCCCACTCTGCTCGGGCCGTCCGGTGCAGAACGTTTTACCCGCATCCTGCAGGATTTTCCCGAGTTGACGAGGCAGCCGCCAGCCAGCGCCGCGGCGAAGCACGAGGTACGCCACTACATCGCCACCAGCGGCCCACCCGTGCACGCGCGGCCTCGCCGTTTGCCTCCAGAGAAGTTGAAGGTCGCACGACAGGAATTTGAACACATGATGGAGCTAGGGATCATCAGACCCTCGTCGAGCGCCTGGGCATCTCCACTTCGTATGGTGCCAAAGTCAACGCCGGGAGACTGGCGACCATGCGGGGACTATAGGGCGCTGAACCAGGTAACGACTCCAGACAGATACCCGGTACCGCACATACACGATGTCACGACGAGGCTTCACGGTGCCACTATCTTCTCGAAGATCGACCTGGTGCGGGCATACCATCAGATTCCCGTTGCCCCGGAGGACGTCCCGAAGACCGCCATCGCAACGCCTTTCGGACTTTTCGAATTCCTCCGAATGCCATTCGGACTCCGAAACGCGGGTCAGACATTCCAGCGGTTCATGGACGGTGCTATACGCGGCCTCAGCTTCTGCCACGCCTATCTTGACGACTTGCTAATCGCCAGCAGCACTCCGGAAGAGCACGTGAATCATCTGCGCATCGTCTTCCAGCGCTTAGTGGAGCATGGCGTGGTCGTGAATATGGCCAAATGCGAGCTTGGTGTGCGACAGCTCTCGTTTCTTGGACACGTCATCTCCGCCTCAGGAGTTCTTCCTCAACCCAACAAGGTTGAAGCCGTGCAAGGATTTCCGCAGCCGACCGCCAAGCGCCAGCTTCGGGAATTTCTGGGTTTGGTAAACTTCTACCGCCGTTTCATTCCCCGCTGCGCCCAGATCCTTCAACCTCTCCACGACCTGCTGGCCACTTCACGGAATGACTCAGACACCCTCTCCTGGTCTCAAGAAGCAAAAGAAGCCTTCTGCGAGGTCAAGGACGCTTTGGCAAACGCCGCACTGCTTGAATACCCCAGGTCCGGTGTCCCGCAGAGCGTAATGGTGGATGCCTCCGATACAGCCGTCGGGGCTGTATTACAGCAGCTCGTTGGGGGGAATCTGGCGCCCGATTTCCTTCTTTTCGAGGAAGCTAACACCTACCGAGCGCCGCTACAGCACCTTCGGGAGAGAACTGCTGGCCGTGTACGCTGCCATACGACATTTTCGCCATTTCCTGGAAGGTGCAGAGTTTTTCGTCCTCACCGACCACAAGCCGCTTACTTATGCATTGCGCTCGCTAAGCTCCGACGGTGGAACGCACACAGCACGTGAACGGCGCCAAATGTCCTATATATCAGAGTTCACGACTGATATCCGCCACGTCAAAGGCGGCGACAACGAGGTAGCGGACGCCCTCTCACGGAATCCTGTGAACGCCATCATGCCCACACTACAGGTTGATCTTCCCGCTTTGGCAGCCGCTCAACGTGAAGATGACGAACTGAAACACCTGTTGACCGCGACCACTGCCCTGAAGCTTGAGTGGATCCCAGTTCCCGGATCCGAGGACAAGGTTTGCTGTGACACAAGCGTCAGTAGAACTCGCCCGTTCGTGCCCGCGAGCCTCCGTCGCCACGTGTTCGAGTCCTTGCACAGACTGTCTCATCCGGGGATTAGAGCCACCCAAAGACTGGTGACGGCAAGATTTGTCTGGCCGGGCGTAAATCGGGGACGTCCGACGCTGGGCACGCGAATGTGTAGCTTGCCAGCGCTCTAAGATACAACGCCATACCTCGACAGCACTGGGAACACTCCCCACTCCCGGATTCTCGCTTTGATCATGTCCACCTGGACATCGTCGGCCCGCTGCCACCCTTCCACGAAAAGGCTTACCTGCTGACCTGTGTCGACAGGTCACACCCGCTGGGCGGAGGCCATCCCTATCGCGGACATCACTGCCGAGACGGTTGCGAGTGCTTTCCTGTACCACTGGGCAGCCCGTTTCGGGGTGCCGTCCACGATAACAACAGACCGCGGCCGACAATTCGAATCAGCCCTTTTCACTGCCGTCAGTCAGCTCATGGGCACCTCACGCATACGTAAGACGGCGTACCACCCCATGAGCAACGGCATGGTGGAGCGCTTTCACCGCCAGCTGAAGGCTGCGCTCACGGCAACCGAGGAACACAACTGGGTGGAGGCCCTCCCACTCGTTCTTTTGGGTATAAGGTCCACCTTGAAAGAGGACATTGGCTGCAGCGCCGCTGAGCTGGTCTGCGGCACGACACTCAGGCTGCCGGGAGAGCTCTCTGCGCGCGGCTCAGAGGAGGCATCCATAGCTTGCAGCGACTATGCACTTCGCCTACGCAACGTCATGAGCAAACTGCGCGCGGTACCTCCACGGCCCCCAGGGTCGCGTGTGGTGCACGTCGACCCACAGCTCACATCGTGCCCATATGTGTTTGTACGACATGACGCGGTTCGGCGACCTCTTCAGCCACCCTATGATGGGCCGTTTCAAGTCCTCCGTCGTGGCAACAAACAATTCACAATCAAGAGAAACGGCCGTGAGGAGGTCGTGTCGTTGACCGCATCAAGCCAGCACACATGGACCGTGACGACGCCGTGTTGCCTCCACTAAGGGAATCATCGCCAGGACCCCCAGCTTCAATGCCAGCCCAAGTCCACGAGGTGCCCTCCCGGCTGACGCACAGCGGGCGGCTATCAAGAGCACCCACTCGCCTGGACCTTTAACTCCGTTCGGCAACTCACTAGGGGGGAGTGCTGTGGCGGCAGCCAAGCCAAGCCAAGCCGCCAGGCAGCGCCACCCTCCGCTGCTCTCCGGAACCTGCAGAGAACCTGAATAAAACCAGTTGATGTTTGGGATCCACACCGCGCGGTCGTGTCTGCTTCTCCCGCGCGTACACGCGTCCCCAACAGTACGATTCGCAGCTATCGAATGTGTGCTTAAGGTTGCGCAACCACTCGCGATACGTGTTGCAGGTTTCCCCTGAAGGACCAGGTTCCTCTGTAGTGGCGTATGCTATTGTAAGGACAGCAGAAATTGTTCTGGAGATAGCGCCCTCGATCTCCGTTTTCTTACGCTTGGTGTAAGACACTCAGCATTGTGCTTTCACTTTCGCCGGAATTTTCAGAGTTGTCACGTCGGTTGTCTTAACGAGTACGTTTACCCCTTCGACAGCAGTTTGTTCGGGAACAAAATTTGCGTCAGACTGAGATGCATCTGGAGACTCTACGGCGATCTGTTCCAAGCGGTTGAAACAGCTCTGGCACAAAATGTTGGTTTCTCTGATAGATGAGGCTTTTTCTGGCATGCGCTTTCTTAGTAAGGCGACATTAAAATCTTTCACACATCGAAAGTTCCACTTGTAGGCAATCTTCTTCGTATGCCTCTTTCGGTAGTCAGCGCAAAACGCTCGCTCTGAGCTCCACAACGTGGCCATCAATATCAGGGGAGTGTAACACGCGCACGCGTACTCACGTTCGTTCACCAGCAGAGGACTGCCGGGTTGTCGACGACGAACGGAAGTGAAAGCCGACGTTCCCTTATTACTTCGAGCTGTTTCTTGTTTATGTTCTTTCTTTTTTTTAGGGAGCGGGTGAGCGCAGTCGTGCTGCAGAAGCGCCGCTTGTGCCGACACGCACCGTCTGCGTTATCACATTGCCGATGTGCCATGGGAAGCGATAAATATCCAGGGGTGGATCCTCTCCAGCCACCTCCTTTATGAGGCGTACGCAGGCTCACATGCGCGAAAAATTTTGAAAGCGATTCCTGCGAAGAGTGCGACTCTTTATCGCGGCATGCTCAGTGGCTGGGACCCGTGTAGAAGTTTTTGTGATTTGCGTAAAAAAATGTAGTAATAATTTCCTCTTCAAAACCAACTGTTCCTGTTTTATTCCTGACAATCCGTCAATCCACAGAAGACATTCGCGACCTAAAAATAACGATAATGCCAACTATTGCTCCATGCTCGCTCAATGTTGTGGTTACTCACTATACGTCAATTTGGCCACTTTTCGTGCTGCGTAGTTCCGACCTCACAAAAATAATGCAACATGTTTTTACAGATTAAGTTAGAACACATGCTTGGCTTTAATTCTGGGGAGTTTAAAGAAAATCGCAGATGGTGTTTTTTTTAAAATGATCTTCAAAGTATTGCATTTTGAGAGACATGTTCTCAGTTGAACATTTCTGGTTAACGTTTGAAACCACTCTCAGATATTTCGTTCAGCACACTTGTTCACCAAACATATGGCAATGTTTTTAAAAACTTTGGGAAGTCTGGTGTTTATACTTGCGGAGGAAAAAAATCTTAAATGTGAGCATTATTGAGCTTTGTGTCGATTTCGCGATTTTTTTTTCTTAACAGAACAACATCAAAACTGCAAAGTAATAATTTTTTTCTCAACACAAACTATCCGTAGTATGTGGAGAAAATTTTTCGGACCTACAGCTACAATAGTGTTTTTGTAGCGTCTCATCGAAATCCCATTTTCGCGAAATCCGAAAGAGGGGGTGGCGGCTCAGTGGAGACTTGTGAATTTTTTTAAAGAAGGTGAAATTTTTTCTCGCGAAACCAAAAGTGGTTTTGTGGTCCTGGGGACTCGGACAACAATGAATGAATGAATGAATAAACTTTAAATAAAGTCCGGCTCCTTCGGGCGAGGCGGGGGGAAGAGGGGATTGCCCCCCTGTTCCGTCCCACTCTCCGTCAATGATGGCGATGCCTCAGATGACGGCGGGAAGTCCTTGGACCCGGGCGGCATCTTCGGCTTGCCGGACGGCCCAAAGCTGGTCGGAAAGCTTGTCGCTGGTGAATGCCGCCTCCCAGCGGCAGCGACGCCGACGCAGCTGATCCGCAGTAGTGCCCGCAGCCGCGGCGGCGGCCGGCCCCTGCCCTCGCGCGGTGGTAGCAGCAAAGATTGCCCTCGCAGTTTGTCCCTGCCTAGCATGCGTCGCGTAGTGAGCGGCGGCAGCGACATTTACTCTCCCGGCACATTCCCAAAGCATGTGCCGCAGTGTGGCTCTTTCCCCGCACGCTTTGCACACGTCCGTCGGGTATTGACTCGGATAACAGAGGCGTAGGATCGCCGGGCTGGGGAAAGTGTTGGTTTGTAACAACCTCCAGGTTACGGCCTGTTTTTTGTTTAATTTGTCGTGTGGTGGTGGGTATATGCGTCTGTTTAGTCTGTAATGTTGTGTTATCTCGCTGAATGTGGTCAGGCGATCGCCCCATGACCATTCCGTTTGCTGTTGTTGTGTTGTTAATGATATCACCCCGCTCTCAGAGGTGTATGCGGCCACCGAATCAGCCGCGGCTCGGTGAATCAGACCTCGAGCTGCGGTGTGGGCGGCCTGGTTACCTGCAAGCGGGACGCTAGTGTGAGCCGGGGTCCACAGGTGGGAAGAGTGTCGAATTTTCGGTTTTGAACTGCGAGGATGACGACGTCGAGGCCATCGCTCCTCGAAGCCCGCCGCCGTCCCTGCTGCCATAACAAGTTTGAAGTATGCGGGCCGCCTGCCACGAGATGCGGCCGCGCGCGAAGCCACGAACGGCAGCCTGGGAGTCGCTGATCACGACCTCAGCTTCCGGCGCCGCGACCAGCGCAAGAGCGATCGCCGCCTCTTCGGCCGCCTCAGTGTGTTCCGTACAGGGGCGGATCCAGGCACCTCCTTTGGAGGGGGCGGTGGTCGGGGGGGGGGGGGGGGGGTGTATTGCACAACCCGTAGTAACTGAAGGGAAGAGGGCGAGGAGGCGAATATACATTGGACACATTCCTTCGCTTAGGACACTACAAGGAAAAACGATTTTTCGCGCATTTGTAAATTACAAATTCACTATACCGAAAACACCACTCTTATCGCGAGAAAACGCATGAAAAAAGAATGTGGGTGGCGACGCCACCTCGAAATTGACTTCATAGATTTTGACGCCGTCTACTAGGTCATACGTAGTTGCTGCGATCGCTAAAATGAAGTACATTGTACTGCGAGTGGCATAGACATAACACACCAATTTCAGGAAGTTTAATTGAGTCAATGTCGCCAAAATACGAAAAATACCGTTTGAAATCCCTGGCGTCACGTGTGGAGATTTTGGCGAGAAATTTAAAAATGAAACTTTGACCAAATTTTCACCTCTATTAGAATAAGCATACGATGGTGAAATGAACGTGCAGTAAATGTTCGGAAATGGAAAATTAATACACTAAGGATTTTGCTGCAATTGATATCGCCGGTTTCAAATATTTGGCGAACCACATAGAACGATCTCGATATCATTGTTACAAAAACCGTCCGAGAAAACCGAGCCGCTAATGTCACGTTGCTTCTTGTTTTGTTCAACTGGTACATTGGTATCAAGCAGTATCAAGACAGCTTCATCTAAAAATCTGCGGAAGAAGGTTCACACGATGCAAATTCAGTAGTGATCGACTTACGTCGCAAGGCCTACCTTGGTAAATGTTCTTCCTCCTGATACGACGCAGGTATCTCCTTCGCCGTTTGGTGTTTTGTTTAATTCTTTTCCTCGTGCAACAACAAAAAAGCTTCTCCTTTTACAACGTTCTTTGAGCAACCAACAGCATAGTAAATCGACATCGCGCTGTAGCTGATTCCACCTTGCAGATGGTAAATAGCGTAGTTTCACCGGCAGCGCAAATGTTTCTGTGGTTCTACGTTCCATGATATGGTGTCGTTCTTCGACGAATGAAATTCACGGATACCATCGGAGGGAGGGCAGGACGGTCATGCATTATTTACAGCTGCTCGGAGGGTAGGCGTTTAGCCGTGTCCCCACCTGGAAGTCAGAAAAGCGCCTTCTCTTTCCTCAGAACCACTCATCAGAGGGTACCTTGGCGGCGACCAAGAAGCCTTCCATAAACATTGCTGGAAGTGGCGCCTCAGCACGTGTCTCTCTCTCTCTCTCTCCTTGTCCGTCGTCGTCTTCGCGCCTATTACCTCGGATGATCGAAGAAAGCCTTCGTTGGAAATGTGCAAAGGGAAAGAGGAAGGAGAAAGAGTTGTGGAGCTGGAGATTCTCCTCTCTTTACTTCGCAGCTCGTGACGTCACACGACCCTTCCTGAAACAAAGCACTGGAATGCTCGAAGTCATCCCAGATTTCCTCGAAGTCATCCAGACGCATGGTGACCGATCCCTGCACCTGGAGACGTAGTACAAGAAAGGGCCGAGCGTGTCAACAGTGCAGGCCCCCCTCGTCTGGATCGCTTCAGCTCAACAAAGCTGATCCCATTTTTGTGAATATTTCGGAATAATATCTTTGTTTCATGTGGCCACTGATGGTGACCTGTGTTGCTGTCTTTTGGAACAGTCTGCACGACGAATGAAATTGAATGGCTTCCACGTCTATTGACACTGAAAGGTAACTCATGCCAGTACGGACTACTAACAGAGCAGGAGGCAGGTGTATCTAAAAAAAGAAAGGAAGGTTCCTTCCTTGCTTCTACGTAGTAGATTAGTGGTTAGGGCTTGTTGATTTTCCAGTTTTGCTAAAGTGCCATAGCGCGAAGCAAGAGGGGGAACACTTCAACAAACGAAGACGAGAGCTTCATAGTAAAAGCAGAAACATAGTAAAAGCAGAAAGAAGAAAAAAAAAGGAATGCGAAAGGAAACCCAAAAAGAACCCTTTCCAAACGCTGTGTGGCCGCGCTGGCGTATTCCTGAAATGCGAGTTCCCTTTTGTGACAAGCGTTTTATACAACTAACCCACATGAAAATGGGATGTGAATTCCCAGCTGGAAATGGGGTTTCCAGCTTGGTTTTTAGCTGGAAACGGCTCTCCTGGCTGGGAATTCGCCATTCCCAGCTGGAAAATGGCATTTCCAGCTGGGAATGAAACCCATTTCTGGCTGGAAATGGTATTTCCAAGCTGGAAATGGAAATGATTCCCGACTGGAAAGCCATTTCCAGCTTGAAGTTTTCCAGCCCAGCCTGGAAGTTATATTTCCAGCTGGAAATTTTTCCAGCTTCAGTTGAAGGGTATTTCCAAGCTGGAAATGGAAATGATTCCCGACTGGAAAGCCATTTCCAGCTTGAAGTTTTCCAGTCCCAGTCTGGAAGTTATATTTCCAGCTGGAAATTTTTCCAGCTTCAGTTGAAGGGTATTTCCAAGCTGGAAATGGAAATGATTCCCGACTGGAAAGCCATTTCCAGCTTGAAGTTTTCCAGTCCCAGTCTGGAAGTTATATTTCCAGCTGGAAATTTTTCCAGCTTCAGTTGAAGGGTATTTCCAGTCTGGAAATGGAAAGCATTCCCGACTGGAAAGACATTTCCAGCTTGAAGTTTTCCAGCCCCAGTCTGGAAGTTATATTTCCTGCTGGAAAATTTTCCAGCTTCAGTTGGGAAATAATTTGCTCGATCAGCATGAAATTTTCCTGTATGATCGAGGAAGTATACCGAAATTCGATTTTTTCTTCCTGGACGCAATGAAAAGTGACCCCTCGCGTTACAATTGTGGTCGCGTTACAACAGAGTAAATAAAGCAGGCTGTGCATTTGAAGATGACTTTGAATAATGGTCACATGGCACATAGGATAGGACACATTTTACAACAGTGATTTAAGCAACGTGTACGGCTGAGTTGCAAAATAAATGAAAAAAGACATATATGGCTGGGGCAAAACACACTTTTATTTGACCTTAGCGGTAGCCGTGCGCCCGGCCGACACGGCGTTGCAAAATGTTACAACTGTAGACGTCCTACCAGGTGCTTCCTCAGTTGATCATCGAGCCATGCGCTACAGTGTTTACTCCATTGCAATTATGTGACCGTCGCGCCCAGGATCGAGCCCATGTTTATAAGGCTGAATTGTGCAGCAGCAAATATATTTTGTTAACAAAACTGGCCACAATTTCTTAAGCTTCGTTGTAGCGAGCGAAAGGACATGGACACGAGAAAAAACGTACGACACGCGCTGTGTGCCGTTGTACGCTTCTTTCTCATGTCCGTGCCATTTGCCGCGCTACAACGAAGCTTAGAAAATGACCTACTATACAAGTCCACGTACCCACCCTTACTGAAAGAACTATATTTATCTCGTGTGGGTGAGCTCAACAATCGAATACGTCTGTTGTAATTTCAGCACGAATACGTTTACCAGAACACTAGCCAGCAAACACACACACACAAACACACACACACACAAACAAACAAACAAACAAAGAAAATGACACTTCAATTTGAGGCATTTAGTTTTGTGGCCATCCGGCAGGTCCCAGTTATCGTGCAACGGTATCACCACTGTGTTTTCACTTCCAGACCGCGCGCGCCGGCCATACAAAGCGTTACTATATATACACTCCGAGCACTGCGACTGGCGCGCCGCCGCGCGGCCGTCAAAGAAGACAGTCGTTGAGAGCCCGAGCAGAACCAAACCGACCAAACGCTCTCCCACGCCCGCTTGCACGTAGTTTATCGTAATCAATGAACCACTGCGCAGTCGATTGTACCAACAGGTACACGTGGTGCCCTGCGGAAACGACGTTTCACAGTTTCTCGACTCGTCCCTGCTTTATTGGGCAGTGACATAAGTGGAGCACGGCTGTGCGACGAAAAAAAAAGTGTTTGGTTCCCGCTCCCTCTACCGTCTCTCGTTCTGCCGCTGCATGCTTGAATTGGTCTGAGACACCACCTTTGCAGGTGCAATGATCTTGCGTGGTGTTCCTGCTGCCATAGAGCTGGTGAGAAAAGAAACGTAGGCAAGGCATTTTATAAAATGCCTTGCATACGTTCCATCAGTGTTGAGCTGGATTATAATTCAGCTCAAGGCTGATGGAACGTTTTAATGGACCTTATTGACTCGCCGTCTACCCTTCGCAGTTTTGGGGAATGCAATGCGAGATCAATTAGTGCTTTGCTGGATTGATAGGGCCATCAGTTAAGGGGCGAATGAGTCATGTAGCATATTACTGTAAACACAACTATTTGCCCAGCAGCGCTATGCGCACTCAGTAGGATCAAGCTAAGACGCAGAGTAGCAGAACTACAGGGTCTGTACGAAAAAAACGGAGCTTTGCGAATGCTGTAGCGATGGATGTGCATGTCAGTGTGTTTCGGAAAACACCATAAACAACGCAAGAGGTTGTAGTGAATGACAGACGTGACGGTGGCCGAAGTGACCGCTACGTCGTCGTCGCCACTTTACAAGGTGAAACGAAATACGATACGGGGCTTCGGCGTCCTCTCTGGCCAAAGTCGTAGTACGTTCTCTTTCTCGCCCGCGCCTCAAGCTCTTAGCATGAGCAGCGCGAGCGGTGAGGTAAAGACTATGATCGTGATGAGCGATGATGATGCCACGACAATTTCAAGAAAATCACTTTGCGAGACTCGGTGGCTGCAAATTGCCGTGGCACGAAGCCTCTAGTAGCACTGAGAGGCGGGCGAGTTGGAACTTATCCATCGTTGGGTAGCGCACAAATTAGGCCTCAACAGAGTAGCACGCCGCCCGGCCACTCACCGTGGTTTCCACGGCGAGGGGCCGTTAAGCCATCGATAATTCCAAATGCTCTGAGTATTTTGCAACTTGCAAGTACGCGGCTAGTCGGCACGCACCAATACTATTCTAAGTGTGAAAGAATGATAGTTTACCACGACAGTTATGGAGTAAGCATCTCGATTTACACACACCTGACGCACGCATTTAGCCGTCAGTACTGACGACGCGCAGCAAGGCGCTCACTAACGTGGAAAACGTGGCCGCTGTCGTGCAGGTTTTCCCCTTTATTCCTGGTGGCATCGCGGAAGAATGTCCCACTACGATATCTTTAAATCCAGCTCGAAGCACTAATGCGGCGGCTACGCGGGCGCTTGCGCCACCATAGCTGTCAAAGCAATGAGGCGCTGCTGTCTGCTACGGCTCTCAACGTTGCACGCCCGCCGCACCACTCGTGGCGCTGCGCGCGGTTTTCAAGGCGCCCCCTATAGGTCCCAAACGGAGTGTATAGCCACTTTATCAACATTGTTACTTCACGCTCGCTCCACTCGATCACGATTAGTCCCGTCAGAAAGCCACATATACAACACGACCAGAGTAACCAGAGCAATGTCAGAGCGTCCATCTTAGTAGCCGCCATGTTTGTTGTTTTGGTTGTCAGTTGCGTTTTTCACTCAGCGTTAGTTACGTACATATCATTCGTGAACTTGGGCGCAGTGACACTAACATAAACGTAATTTAGTCAAACTAATTATGTCTTAGAGCACTGCTGCATTTATTTATAAGTGAAAGAGCAAATTTAAAGAAGAATAGTTCTAAAACCGACGTCCACAGTTTCGTACGGCACACGTGATACGTGTGTCATGGCGGTTGTGTTGATATGAGAGGTGCGAGTCATAGAGTTAATATACTGACTCTAGAGGAAAAGCTCCCCATAGGGCCCATGCATTAAAACCTATAACCGCTCGGGAGCCGCCATGATGGAACGATACTCAGCTTTCGGGTGACGTTCACTCGCACTCGCCACTGCATGCTGCAATAACCCCTGGCATTTTTTCTTGTTTCATGGCTCTCTATTGCATCGCAGTTAAGAGACTGTCACATAAAGTCGCGTTTTTAGCTCGTGACAACAGAAAACATGCACGCAAGAAAGCCGGCGCAATCGGCCGCACGCTGCGCGGCAACGCTCAGAAATGTTAACACGATACAAGGATGATGGCGCCATCTAGTAAACAAACCTGCAAACGCTCCTTTCCGCGAGCAGTAAATGGCACAAATGGCTGTTGTATCTTTCCTAAAAGTAGTCGATATTAACATCAAACCATTTCCGTTCGTTTATAATACGTAAACACGCTTGTTTACTATTTTTATTGCGAGAATTTGAGTGTTTTCAAAAGCCATATTTAGCGCTTCTGTATAGTACTGTAATGGCAACAGTGAAACGTTCCAAGATGTCGCTGCTCACATGGTTATAGCTTTAGCGGCCCAGCTTTTCCTCTAGAGTCTGTTATATTAACTCTATGGTGCGAGTTTTTGTGTAGTGGATGAAGAAATAGTTTTAATGAATGTTTTATGCAGAAATCTCGTTAATCCAGTTGTATTTTGGGACATTTATACGTGTGGAAGGTGTTACTACTTAAGACCGTCAAGTGTTCCCTGTTGGTTTCTTGTTCTACGGGTCGTGGTGAATCTTCCGCTCTTCCCCGTCCGCTTCTTCCACTAGAAGGTAACTATGAAGTTTTTTCCCCTTCCTGTATCAGTTGCAATTATCAGCGTGTGTGCACGCGTTCGTGTTTATACCGAAGGGCTTGCTTATTAGCACGTGAAAATTAGTGGCTTGATTGTTGTATGCAGTGTTTATACGCGCGGAGTATGTGTGTTATATGTTGCCCTAGTCCCACTGGAAAAGTTTATGCCTTAATTGTGCTCATTGTTAGAGGAGTCGGTGCGACATGCTGCAAGCTAAAAGGCACAAGTTACGATGACTAAGGGACCCGTACGTAACTAGTACCTTGCGTACACGTTTTTCTATCTTATCGTGTTGTTTAACTTGCAGCTTGTAGAGTTGCACATCCAAATTTCTGCTCGCTCCGGATGTCCGTACCTCTCCATCTCGACCCATCTTTTTTGTGCATCTTTGCGTCCAGTTTTCGGTTTTGCAGCTTAAATCTGTCCGGCGTGGTCGTGGCATCGGCGCGTCCTTCTACTATAAATGCATTTTCGCAGTGATGTAGTTGCCTCGATCCGCATCGTAGAGAGGCAGTCAGAGCGCGGTGAGATTTAATTCAATTAAGCTACAACGGCTGTCACTTTCCCATCCACTTCATTGGGTAGTTACGTTTGTGTAAACCTGGGAAGCTTGTAGGTTCGCGGTCCGTACCAGCGGCAAGCTGACTTCTCATACACTTTAATTTATTTCTGTTTATGTCATTGTTATGCTATATTACAGTTAAAACATGCAAATAATGTCCCCCTGTACTTTCCTTAGATTCATTGTGCGTTGATTTCATTTAGGCTTTGTGAAACATCATTTTTTAATTGCTTGGCAGGTATAGCGCATTCTCTGTAAAACTAACTGTGACATCTGAAGGCATTGCAAAGAGCAGAAAAGAAGTGCAACATTGAACGCTGCTTTTCGTTTCAAATGGCACTGTAAGCACGAACCTGCTGAAATGCTACGGATTACTTCTGATGTGACGCAAGTTTTAAATATTATGGTGGTCTTTAAAATGCAAAGTAAATTAAGAATTCCCGTTTTTCTACCTTTATTTATTTATGCACACAATTTTGTGGAAGCCAGTCACAGTGAATATATACGAATCTGATTGCTCGATTATATTATGAATTGCCGATCATCTACCTTCGTTTATATACGCGATTTGGTGGAAACTGGTCACCTGATTGCTGAACTATGATTGGTGTTATAACAGGTCTTGTTGCTGGGCTAGTTATTTCATTGCTTGAGAAAAATTGGTATGGTGCAAAGAGGACGGGGACGAAATGAAGATACAAACTGACAGACACAGGTGCCAACTTCCAAATGTTTATTAACAGAAACCACGCCGCTTTATATCTGTATAGGAGGGGTTGCAAGTGACGTCATCCGCTTGGATCGCTAGCGGCGTCCGCCGCCATCTCGGTGGTCCGTGGTGGCGCAGGTGTTCTCTGGTGGCGCGCTTCATCGGTTTTATCGAAACGGCGAGCGGCGACGAGAGGCTGTGTGCGTTACATTGTGCATGACGCGGGTAAAATGCGGTTGAGCCTACCCTACCTACGCGGAAACCACCAAGATGGCCGTCCCGACGCTGGCGCCATCTCGGGGGCCCCGCCCCCCGTGCAACCCTCCTATAGGCTGCGGAATCAGGTGATCTCACTACACAAATAGAAACATTGACGGACTAACAATTGATCATGAGCCACTCGAGACATGCGCTGGAAACTGCATTGACCCGAGCTGCAAAATCATGCCAGCACACATGAACATATGTCCATTACAGGATCTAGTCGAGTGAGAAGCAAAAGCGGTTGCGCACAACTCAAGCTTGACACATCTGCAGGCTATCTTTAAAAAAATCACTTCTTTCTCACCCTGACTGCCTGCCCTTTTTATTATTAGAAACGCCTCGATTGACTCCCTTTCAGGGCAGCTGCTTGCACTCCTTAGAAAAGTCGTTTGGCTGAAGTGTAATGCACAACCACTGCAGGCGCTGTGGTTGTGCGCCATACTTCAGCCAAACCAAGTTGGTAACGAGAGCAAGCAGCCGCCCTGAAAGAGAGTCAGTTGAGGCATTCCTAATAAAAAGGGCAGGCAGTCAGTGCATTAGTGCGCCATCAATAGATTTAAGTCATAAAGAAGTCATTTTTTTTTTAAAGATAGCCTATAGATGCGTCATTGTGCGGTGCCACTTTTGTTTTTCATTCGGATTAATCCTTTAGTGGACACGTGTTCATGTGTGCTGGCATGATTTTACACCTCAGGTCAGTGCATGTAGCGACTCTGTTTCAGTGGTCCATGATAACTGTTAGTTTGTCCATGTTTCTATTTGTGTAACGAGATTACCTTGTTCGGCAGCCTATATAAATCGACCTGGTTTCTGTTAATGAACAGTTGAAAGTTACCGCCCTGGTCTTCATTTCGTCCCTGCCCTCTTTGCCAATTTTTCTCAAGTAGTGTCATAAAATCAGCAGCAAACATAAAATTACTTGTCAAGAATAACACCTTGACTTGGGTGAGTTGGTACACACTCGGACAAATGCAGCGCAACTTAGACTAAGACAAGGAGACACATGGAACACGACGCGCGCCGTCTGTGTTTTATATGTCTCCTGTCTTTGTCTAAGTCGTGCTGCATTTGCCTGAGTTGACAAGAATGTTACTAGGGGTAAATTGCGGGAGGATATTTCTGATAGGTATACATGATGGCCAGTGCACCTGAAGTTAAAGAAAAGCTATACCTTTACACGTAATAACAAACAAGTGCTAGCTTTTTCATTTTGTGGTTTAACCCGAATTGCATATTAGCTAGAATTATGCTAGAGACTGCTTATGAGTTACAGTTAAAAACTGACTTCACCATGCAATGTAGAGGTATTGGCTGCTCAGTGCTCTTTTACCTGGCCTGGCACTGATGCCCATTCTCGTTTGTAAAGCTTATTAAAGGCATAATTTTCATTTCTATATATCTGAAAAAAAAACCTACTGTTGTAAAAACTAGATGGCCGACATTCAATGTCGAGTTTATTACATTGATTGCTTTTCCACTTACTGCATGTTAATATTTCTTTCAGATGTTGAAGCACAAGAAATCTGATAGAAGAGGACATTCAGGATGTGTTTTTGTAACAGCTGCTGCAGACGGCGTTGCAATAAATTCCTTCAAGATTCAGCATCACAATGATTTCAATTTGTGCAGTTTACTGAACCAGTTTGCCCTGTGGCTCTACAAGGCGGCCACCAATAACAGTGGGCCAGGATCCATGCAACATTTATGAAAACTTTCTTCCCCCATAATTTGCCTAGCTATGACTAGAATGTGGTTTACTCCTGTCACTAACTGGAACAAAGTAAATGAACATGCCAGCTGGGAGATGCTCTCATGCTCAGCAGGAATGTCGACTGGTTCAAGCTGGGAATAGAGCATTTTACAGCTGGGACTAACATGTGTACACCTGGAAAATTCATGCTTCCCAGCCAAGAGTGAAATCTTTTCTGGCTGGAAATGCATGCTTTCCAGCTGGGAATAATTTCCAGTCAAAGCTGGAAAATGCATGCTTTCCAGCTGGGAATATTTTCCATTTCCAGCGGTATTATTGAACCGGAAATTTTCCCAGCTGGAGATTTTTCCAGCTAGAAAAAGCATTCCAGCGGGAAAATTACCCAGCTGGGAAAAAATTTCCGGTTCAATAATCCAGCTCGAAATGGAAAAGCTTTCCGCCTGGGAACACATCGGCAATAGTTAAGTACTTCGCAGTAAACCCCTTTTGATGCTCAGAAGGACGATTTGGAGAGAGAAGTTGCGCTGATGCCACACGGCACCGCTAGTTTGTGACCTCCGCGATCAGCTCCGGTTTCTGAGATGAGCGCGGAAAAAAAATTTTAAAAAAAGAGAGAGAGAGAAAAGACTCCGCTCGTTAAATCGGCTGGGGAGAACACGATTTAAATATCACGCGGCTGGTTGGCGCTGTTACGACCGGCTCTGGAATTCATTAGAGAGCTTTAGCAAGTTTCGGAAGTACGCTACCGTATGACGGCACTGCTTCTCCCGTCCCGGTCGTTGACCTTTTGCCGGGGAAGGCACCACAACACCACAAGAGCTTTCCCAAAATTTACTGTGGGATTGTCACGCCTGATTGTTGTCTGTCAACCTACGCCGAAGGACGCAGTGTCACTGGAACGGGGAGCGGCAAAGGCACAGCGGGAAGGAAAGAACGAACGCTACCGTACTGCCTTACCGTATTTGCTCACCGTACGTGCCGTATTTCCGGAATAGACGCTGCGCCGTGCTCCCTATTGGGCTGCAGAAATTAGGCGTCTCTTTCTTCTTCTAACCACCAACACACATTTCCGGAACTTGTTAAAACTCTCTATTATGGCAGGCACCACTGTGCGTGAACCTGTCGGTCCCTCAAGGATCTGCGCATGGACGGCGGCACAGAGCGCCGCATTTTCCTGGAGGGTTCTTGCAGGCGTGGTAGAGCGAGCCAGGAATGCCGCCGTGGACGGGTTCGATGGAACACTGCGGAGGTATCTCGAACACCCCTTTCGCGACGTTGACGGCGTGAGACAGCACCGCTGGAGACGCTCTCATCGATATAGGTCATGTCTTCACCTGAATGCAGCCGTTAGCACCTGCAGGGGTTCGAGACAGCAGCCGCCTTCTCCGAAGTCATTGACTGCCCCCCCCCCCCCCTAACCCCACCTACCCACTTGTCCTTCGCACCACGGTGTAAGAAAAATAATTTCTTACACCTTCGTCGAAGTCCCGCCGCACCCAACGTTTATAAAACTTTTGGCCGCACCCGAGTCCCAGCAGTGCCCATAGCGCAGACTACAATGCACCGCACTATCGGCGCATCAAATGACACTGCCGGAATGCACCATGGCGGTGCTATACATAGTTTGCATTGACGTCACCATGGCCGCCATCTTAGGGCCCCCCAGCTGAACCATGAGATCAAATTAGTGCCGGTGCCCCTTCCGTTCCTTTATGTTACCCCCCTTGGCGTGGCTCACGAACAGAAGAACGTGGGGAGAACACAAAAGAACGCGGGGACCGTCCTCCTCTGCACTGACGTTCTCTAATGAGATAAAAAGTCACGGTTGCCGCCATCTTAGAGACCCCAGCGCAGAGAACCTGTCTGTGACGTCACGTGAAAACTATGTATAGCGACGTGGCTGACTTTGCCCCCCCCCCCCCCCCGCGTGCGCACGCCTATGCTTCTTTGTATTGTGTCACCGCTCATAAACGGAGGATGCCCCCCTGCCCGTGTGCCAGGGGTATAACATTGTTGGCATGCTCAAGCAGGAAACACATTCCAGTTCTGTCCGAAGGTGCATAATGGAACGCGTGTTTAGCTCGCTTTCAAAAAGGCGGGGGTTAGCCAGCTTCGCGCCAAGCAGATGGCAAGTGATGGGTGCATGTCGCCGCGAACAGCCAAGGCCGCCGCAGCGGCCTCAAAAATTTCGCGTGCCGAAAATTCCTGTCGAGAAGGTCCTGGGAGTAGGGGGGCGGTGTCGGTGGCTTTGGGGGGGGGGGGGGGCGATCGCCCAATCGCCCCCCCCCCCCCCTTGGATCCGCCACTGGTTCCGTACGCACAGAGGCGCTCGCGATGCATTTGCCCGTGCGATTCACAACTGCGACCACGTGAGCACACCTTCGCTCTGGGTATCTCGCGGCGTCCACGTACACCACCTCGTCGCTGTTGCCATACATTCTTTGCAGGTCACTCGCTCTTTTGTTGCGACGCCCAACGTGGTGCGTCGGGTGCATGTTCTTGGGGGAGCGGCGGAACGGTGAGACGATCGCGGACCGTGATCGGAACCATCGTCTTCTCCCCGCATTGTGCGTGGTATGCAATGCCGAGCGACTCGAGGATGCGCCTGCCCGTATTGTGCAATGTTGCAAGCCTCGATCAGTTCGCTCAGGGTGTTGTGCAGGCCCAGCTCGAAGAACGTGTCCGTGCTCGCGTTGACAGGGATGCCGACCGCTCTCTTGAATGCCTTGCGTATCATGCAGTCAACCTTGTTTCGTTCAGACGCCAGCCACTTTAGATAAGGGGCTACGAACGTTATGCGACTGATGGCGTACGCCTGTACGAGGCGGATCGCGCAGCTTTCCCGCATACCGCTGCGTCTGTTCGTTATGCGGCGGAGGAGTCGGATCGTATCGTCTACCGAACGTCTAAGTCTTCGTACCATCTCGCCGTTGTGACCGTTGGCCTGCAGGTGCAGTCCCAATATCCGTATGTGCTCTACGCTCGGTATGGGAAAACCGTCCGCCGTTACTATTCTGATTTCTGATCTCCCTCCGCCGGGAAGAACGGTTTTGCGGCCCCTGCTCGTGGGTCTGTAGAGCAATAGCTCGGACTTGGCCGCCGAACATTCGAGTCCCGTACCTCGCAAGAACTTCTGGACCGCATCCACGCCCATCTGAAGCGTTCGCTCCACGTGGCCGTCGCATCCTCCTCCGGAGACCCAGAGGGTGATGTCGTCCGCGTAGAGGCTGTGATGCAACCCCTATTGTAGCTAGTTTTTCGGGAAGCCCAAGAAGGACGAGATTAAACAACATGGGCGACACGACGGAGCCCTGCGGCGTACCCGTTGGGCCCGTCTCGAATTCCGGTGATTCTGCGTTACCGACGACGACGCTCGCACACCTGCCCGTGAGAAAATCGCGTATATAATTATACATTATTTGGCCTAATCCCAGCGATCGGACATGGTCGAGAATCGCCGCATGCTTGACGCTGTCAAATGCCTTTTTCAGATCAAGGCCGAGAATCGCTTTGGTAGAACTAGAGGTGTCGTCTACGATCTGGTGTTTGAGCTGCAGCATCACGTCCTGCGCGGAAAGGTTGCGATGAAATCCCAACATCGTGGGAGGGAAGACGTCGGTGTCCTCGAGGTAATCAGTCACGCGAGTCAGTACAGCGTGTTCCATGACTTTGCCCACGCAGGACGTGAGCGAGATTGGTCTTAGGTTATCGATCGTCACCTGCTTGCCCGGTTTCGGAATCATGACCACGCGGGCCCTTTTCCACGCGTTAGGGAGGGAGCCCTCTCGCCAGCATTCGTTAACGTAGGCCGTCAGTCGCGTAACTGACTCGTCGTCGGTTGCGTAGAGTCTTGTTGGTCACCCGATCCGGGCCAGGAGCCGACCTTGTGTTGAGACTGCTTAGAACCGCCCTGATTTCTGCTTCGCTAAACTCCGCGTCTAGCTTCTCGTTGTCGTCGCCATCGTACATTGCGTGTTCTATTCTTTCTCCCGTTCTAAAATAACGTTCGCGCACGGCCTTAAGAAATTCATCTGGCGTGCCCCCAAAGTCGCGTACGAGTCGGCGAATCTTGTGCCCTTGAGCCGTCTTGGTCTCCTCCGGATCCAGAAGGTGCCGGAAGAGGCGCCAAGCGCTCGCACCGCGCATCTGAGTCTCAAGGCCATTGCACGTCTCTTCCCATTGCGCGCGGCATACCTGGAAGGCGTGCGCTTCTGTGTCTCTGTTCAGTTTGGCTATGCGCCTGCGGAGCGTCCTATTGTGCCTTTGACGTTTCCATCTCTTCAGCAAAGCCTGCTTGGCTTCCCACATGTGCAGGAGCCTGCTATCGATCACTTGAAGGTTTGTCTCGGGAGGGACCTCGTGCTATGGTGGCTAGAAGGGGGAGGTGTCCAGCATCGGCGCGCCGAAGAGGGAGCGAGAATTCATCCAGAAGCGGCGGCGCTGCTGTCGGCTCCGAGATTCCCCCCGCGCGCGCGTGCTCGTAGCAGCCGCTTTTTGTTGCAACTATTTCACGATACCATGCGGATTACAACAAAGGCTAGTTGGCACTTTCCTGGCGGCTCGCTGCAAAGCGTGTATCAGCACCGAAAACTAATGTTTTGAACTTGCTTCCTAATATATTAGCGGCGTTTGCCACTCGCACCCCGAAGCGCTGGAAGACTGAATCAAATGACTTGCCGTGAGCTTGACACCGAAACAACGTCCGTGCAGTTATCGCTTTGATGCCGTTTTCTTCTCCGTGACGTCTCAATGTAGGAAGAAGCATCAGCAAGCCATACTTGAACGCTTTATTTTGATGAATTGCACATCGAAAAGCAAGGTCTATTCGTATAAGTTTTATTAAGCAATACATTTATTTTGACACACTCTTATAAATGAACGCGAAAAACACCATAAAAAACAAAAATATGCATTCAGGTTGGGGAGAACTGCAAGTTATACAAAACTCGGCTAAAGCAAGCCAATAAGGCAAAAAAAAAAAAAAAGAAGTCAATATACAGTGCCACAATGGGCACACATACAAACTCAGATTTGATTGGCAAACACAGATGCAGTCACAAACCAGTCACAAACCAGTCACAAACCAGCTTCAAAGCATTCACGTACTTGCGCTTGCTGCTTTTTTGGCAGGCTTTGTAACCTTTCTTCAAAACTAGAGCTACTTATAGCTTCGTTGTCCAGTTTCAACTTTTCTATGGTCTCACTCAACTTTGCAATGCTGCGCTTTCGCCGTCGCAGCTGCGCATTTTTTCGCGTCAGCTTCTGTGTGAGGTTAGCTCTTGCTTGTCTCGCTTTTGTACGCTTATAGTATGCCTGATTTATCAAGAGCTTACGAAGGTACTTGCACTGCAAGCATCGGCTTCTATTTTGGGCTGTCCCACAACACGTCAGGCTGTGCAGTTTCGCTCCGTGGAGTCTGTGCTTCGCTTTTTGCACATTTGGCATTCCTGTCTCCATCTCAAACCCCTCGCAAGGAACCATGCCATCCATTTCGAACAGGAGGCCCTTAACATCGCTAATGCTGTCGACATCCACTGTCTTTACAAGAACACCTTGTACATATGCCGTGCAGTGAAAGGCTGAGGCATTACATGAACACAAAAGTAACTTTTCAAAGCACAGAGTTCCACCACTTGACGCACACACTGAGAACGCTACAACGTCCGTGTCGTTTGGAATGACGTGTTTCGCCCAGTACTTACTTGGAAGGTCATCTTGCGTCATGCCCTCCAAGATATTGTAGCCGCTGTTACAGTTCGAACTTGATGGAACGTCCGTTTCAGCACTCTGCAGTTCTTCGTGAATGGAGTCAACCTTTCTTCGCTTGGAAGTCGCACCTCCATTGGACGACACCGTCTTTCTTTTTGGAGGCAGCTTCTTGGAGAGGTAAGCAGGCACATTTGGAAATATCGTGGGAATCGCGTCGTCTGTCAGAGTAGGGCGATCACGGGGGATTTCCACAGACTCACCATTGATGACATGCTTGAAGCTACGGACGATGAATCTCTCGTCGAAATGAGCCTCGCACACAACGCAGTTGTTGTCCAGTGGCTTGTCAGCGCGAGGAATCGCGCGCTCCCACGCCTTGCGCCGTTCATCGTCGACGGGAACACCGAAGAGAGACGCCTTCTTCCCTTGTTTGCGGGCCGAAACATACCCCGCCTTGCATCCAGGTGCAAAGCAGTGTCTTTGCTGTTTACACATCACTGTGGCATGACCACATCGGTAGGTACCGATCCCGAACAAGTTCAAACCAGCACAGCGCTATAACAGCGCAGACGTTGTGAGAACACGTGTCCAAAGAGCAACGAAACGTGCGGCGCCGGCCGTCGGCGGGTGCTCTCGAGAGATCTCGGTAGAGACGGGCGCGCCACCCCGCGGCGGGATGAAATACCAGTACGCCTCCTCTCACGGCGCGGCCGAGACGATGCCGACACCTCCCCTTCTAGCCACCATACCTCTGCTTCTTGCTCTGGCGCCTGAAAACGACGCCATTATTGGGCGTAGAAACACCGCCGCACGTGCGCGCTGTAGGTGAGCGCAGGCTTCTTATAGCTTTTTGCAGTTTGAAAGACGCCATCGGCTGCAGCCAGATGCCAACTTGTTGCGCCGTTGGATGCTCGAACAGCATTGTCCAAGGGTGACAAGCTTTTTGCTGTTCCTCGGTCACTACTAAACCCTTTCGCGTATATTCGCCCTTCGAACTCTTTTAGATGAAGCTAAGGCTCGATACTGATGCCCTAAGTTAGACAAAAAAAAAAAAAAGCGGCGTGACATTATCGGCCACACTTTCTCGCACACAATATTTACAGCCAAATCCTTAGTGTTCGCAATTTACTAATTGTTTTGCGAAAATTTTACTGCAACGTTTGAGAAAAATATTTTTGCAAGATCTCTGTTTTCTCGCTCAGCCCGTAGATTTTACAAAAATTATTTGCCAAAAGTCGTTAAAAACTTACTCTGAGAAAGTCGGAGCTGTTTTTTTAGCGCTCATGAACAGAGGGTGGTGATGAGATGTGTACGATAAAGAAAGAGACATGGCAAGTAAGTAGCATCGATTGATGAGCGTAATTTACTTAGCAATATGCTGCAAAACTGCCCGTACGCAAACTATAATTTTAAACGCATGTTTGTTCTGTCAACGAGAAAGAGCCTCTTTGATTCGCTACAATAATTGTGTTTTCTTTGTTTCAACTAATTATAAATCTGTGATCAATGGAAATTAAAAACAGTTATTTGCATTTGGAGGCTTCATTACTGAGGGTGGGACCTGCTCGCTGTTCTCGCCCAATTAGTGACGAACGCGGGAGGGTGCGCTCACGAGGTTACCGTTAGCCAATTAACGAAGAAAAATGTCCATGCTCTCCTGTGAACAAAGGAGCGTATTTTAGCAATAGGAATACCAGCATGACATCTCACAAACTGAGCACACGGGAAGAGTCTCCAATTAAAGAGCTAGGTTCAAAATGAGCACGAGCAGCACGCGATGGAACCAAAAAGATATTTACCCGAGGGGGTCAACAGAAGCGCGTGAACGCAGTTCGAAATTTAAAAGAATGTACGCTGGGGATATTTAGAAAATAAGTGCCTCCGCCGCGTTGTGTGTTCATAATTTGATGTAGCGTTTGATTTTCCAAAATGCATCTTGTGAACAAACACCACGGTATCCGAAAAGAAAAACGGCAGCTGTAAAGACTGCGTTTAACATGTTCTGCCTCTTGTTTACCTGGTGCGAGCGAGGCATCCTACATGTATGAAGTCAAATACAATGCACAAATGCTAGGTTTTCACGTTGTCAAAAACAGGTCCCAAGTCCAGAAAGCTGTTCGCGCGTAAGGTGCCGCAATGGGATTTCTAATATACGCCGGCACCAGTGTGCGATTTGTTGCTCACAAAACGCGAAATGATAGCTAATGTACCGACTAACCACAAACTATTTTTACTACACATCTTACGTACGAACAGCTGTGTGAATCTGCGCCCAGAATTGTCGCATTTCCAAGCAAGTACAAGCAATCGCTTCGACGCACCGCATGCGGGCCGGGCGCGTCTTGCGAGTCTCGCCCAATAATGGCGGCCGGGAGTGACGGGCGAGGAGGAAACGGCGCTGAGAGGAGGAGTTTGCGCTACCTTTGAAAAATAGAGGGACCTTATCTCGGTAGAGACGGGCGCGCCACCCCGCGGCGGGATGAAATACCAGTACGCCTCCTCTCAAGGCGCGGCCGAGACGATGCCGACACCTCCCCTTCTAGCCACCATACTAGCCACTGTAACCATACCTCGTGCGTTGCCGCCTCCACGTCTGCCCTGAGCAGGGTTGCCGTTGGTGGCTACATTGCGCCAAATTGGCTACTTTTGGACCTTGTTGGCGACGAAAATTTCTAGTTGGCGCCATGGCTCTTCTTTAAACTTGTGGTGTTACTTATTCAAAATGGTTTTATTTATTCATCAATAGTAAAGACTCTGTTGATAATACCGCTTATGTTCTATTTGGCTAGAAGTTCGGCGATAATATCAAATGAGGTGGCTACTTCAGCATACTTTTGGCGTGAGTTCTGGCGCCTTTTTATGTCCACCGAACGGCAACCCTGGCCCTGAGCGTCTCGGTCCATTCGTCAATGTTCGTTATCGGCCGGTCGCCTCGCTCGCGTTCTTTGCGTGTCTTGCGGAAAGTGTCCCATTCCACGAGACGGAGCCTACGTCCCCTGGCTTTCCCTTCGCTCTCGAAGTGACTCCCGCTAGCATGCTGCCCCGTGTCTATTCGGATCTCTATTAGAGAGTGATCGCTTCCGAGATCCTCCTGCATGTTGTGCCACTGCGCGTTGGCTATGTTCGCCACGAACGCAAGGTCCGGTAGCGTGTCAACCGGACACGGACTACAAAATAGATTTTTTTCGGCGAAATTAAAGGGGGGTCGGCGGACATGCACCGACGTTCTTATCTGAACACACCCTATACAAGGTTCTGTGCCTAAAATGAATCATATCTTTATCAAGCGAAAATCTCGACCCGCTGGACCACCAGTACGCGTGTGTTTTCTAACTCAGCAGAGTAATTTTGCATTGAAAAATAAATATAACATTGCAGTTGGTGACATGCCGTCATGGCCTCAAAGGCGCAGCGCCTTCCTGGAGAGGGGCTTGTGTGCCAGCCTTACGAGATGCTGCACAGTTGGGTTGACGTTCCCTGTCCAGTTGGCTAGCAGTGGTCGAAGCAGCCGTTTCAGAAAAAGATCACAGATGTGGCTCGTGTGCTGAGGGTTGCCTTAACCACATCGTAGTGCAAGGCACGTTATAAAATATGGGAGCAGGGCTGAGTGGAGTTTACAGACTTCCACTTCTCTGGACTTTAATGTGCTTCATCACTTCACTCACAAATCGGGATTTTTGCTTGCATTCGACGTGCACAGTGGAACGGGGCATTACTTTGGCACGCTGCCGCTGTAACTACACAGATGACGTACGTTTCAGCCTGTAGGAGGCACTACACATCAGATTCAACACGACTATCGTTGTTACAGGCCGGTAACCTCACTCCGCGGTGTAAAAACAAAAAGAAAGAAGGGTCCCCCAGTACTAGCGCCCCCCCTCGAAAGTTGCGGCCGGAACTGTCAACAACTCTCCCTCCATGGCCTCCGAGATCGCGGGCGCGCGGCGGGCGTGTTTACCTAGCCACCGGAACTGCTCCTGCTTAGCTCAGTGCTCTTTGAAACTGAAACTGCGACTGGTCACTCTAAAAACGTATCTGAATAAATAGCCGTCGCACACTAACACAAACGAGGTTTCCAGCCGTGATAAGTGGGTCATAAGCTTATTGCAAAAAAAAAAAAAAAAAAAAAAAAAAAAAAAAAAAAAAACAAGGTGCACAATTTTTTGTGTCAGTGCTCCTTTAAAGGGGCCCTCTAACACTATTCAACCCCGCACGTTTTACTCGTGGGTTGGGTAGACTGAAGTACAGACAGATTAATGCCGCAAGAACGGAAGGAGCAAATCATGCTTTACATAATTTGCATGTCATGTTTTACATGTTA
Source organism: Rhipicephalus appendiculatus (assembly GCA_030522465.1). Taxonomy (NCBI): domain Eukaryota; kingdom Metazoa; phylum Arthropoda; class Arachnida; order Ixodida; family Ixodidae; genus Rhipicephalus; species Rhipicephalus appendiculatus. Next base: position 41,568 of record JALIZH010031672.1, read on the forward strand.
GGACCTGTCATTTATGTTCGTGATACAGTCATGTCACTCAATACCAAATTTGGTGTATCTCAAGCTAACGAAACGGCCGCGAGCACGCCATGAGCGTGGCATGCAAGTCATGTCGCTCATGACACGTCATGATTTCCATACTGCCACTTGTCATTTATGTTCCTCATACAGTCATGTCACTCAATACCAAATTCGGTGTATCTCAAGCTAATGAAACGGCCGCGAGCACGCCATGAGCGTGGCATGCAAGTCATGTGCCTCATGACATGTCATGATTTCCATATTGCCACTTGTCATTTATGTTCGTCATACAGTGACGTCACTCAATCCCAAATTTGGTGAATATCAAGCTAACGAAATGGCCGCGAGCGTGCCATGAGCGTGGCATGCAAGTCATGTTGCTCATGACATGTCATGATTTCCATATTGCCACTTGTCATTTATGTTCCTCATACAGTCATGTCACTCAATACCAAATTTGGTGTATCTCAAGCTAACGAAACGGCCGCGAGTGCGCCATGAGCGTGGCATGCAAGTCATGTCGCTCATGACATGTCACGATTTCCATATTGCCACTTGTCATTTATGTTCCTCATACAGTCATGTCACTCAATACCAAATTTGGTGTATCTCAAGCTAACGAAACGCCCGCGAGCTCGCCATGAGCGTGGCATGTAAATCAAATCATGTTGTTCATGACATGCACGTCCTTATTTGCATATTACCATCTGCCATTTATGTTCGTCATAGTCACGTCACTCAATCCCAAATTTGGTGTATATCAAGCTAACGAAACGGCCGCGAACGCCCCATGAGCGTGGCATGTATATCATACTTTTCATGACAATTTAGTCATGATTTTCATGATATGACCAGCCATTTATGTTCGTCATACGGTCATGTTATGCCATACCAAATTTGGTATAAATCCCATTAACGATACGGCCAGGAGAGCACAAAGTCGTAGGCGGCTAGATAGATAGATAGATAGATAGATAGATAGATAGATAGTCAGATACGCTCAAACTCGCCGAAGTTCGCTAAGAAATGCTTCGCATTTAATAATCCCTACCCTCAACTTGATTTTCGCGCGGCCACCTGACCAC
>JALIZH010031673.1:0-13119 GCA_030522465.1 Rhipicephalus appendiculatus
TTTTTTCTTTACCAATTGTAAAATATCGTTGGTCATCCAAGGACAAATTGGCTCTTGGTGATACCTTTTTTTGCATGGGATTTTTGGATTGTGTAATGGCTTCCGTTATCTTATTACTTAGTGCGGCATATTGCTGATGAGCGCCACTAGGGTCAAGTATACTGTCATCAATTTCTAATAAGCGTTGTTTTAAACTGCAAAGATTGATCCTATTGCGGTACATCTTGGATGTATTCCTAATATTTTCAGATAGGGGAAAGAAAATGGCGGTTGGGTAATGATCTGAGATTACTATATGATAGATGTTGCACTGACTGGTTGTAGTGTCGAAATTGCAAAGTATATGGTCAATTGATGTTGATGAAGTACGAGTTACCCTGGTGGGGCTTGTAATGACGTTATGGAAACCATAGGAATTTACCAGATGGAAGTACTCATTGTTTTCATTTTTCAGGGAATCAATGTTAAAGTCACCACATATGATTATTTTTTGAGTTGATGCTGGTAAAATATGCTAGTAATGCCTCGAAATGTTGCATAAAAGTTTGCATGTTTTGGTTCGGAGCACGATAGATAACAGCAATAAAAACGGAGGTTGATTTCACGACAAGGAAGTCAAATTCCTGGAGATAAGAGTAAGAAAACTGAGGGACGAGTTCGCATTTGATGTTTGCTCTCTTAAATTTCTAGCAATAGAAATGAATGAATAACCTGGGATATTCTGGACTTCACTTGATTTAAGCCAGGTCTCAGAAACAGCTATGAAGTCGAATTGAAAAGAATTCACATCTAGGAAAGAGCATAGTGCGTCAATATTTCTGTTCAGGCTGCGCACGTTTGCATTGCATCAGAGAACAAATAGAAGTTTCGCTGTTATCACACGATAACTGGTTCGTAGCCATCATTGTGGGCGTTAGCAGAATCTTCAGTAGATCTTCTTCAGTTTGAATATGTAGCACACTTGAATTATCTGCTTTCCTTGCAAGAATTTTCCCGTTTGCAACCCAGGTATACTTCCATTTTTTCTCCTTTTTTGCGTGCAGTAGCCTTACCAAGAAGCACCTTGTTTTCAATGCACAGATGTTCATTGATATAAACTGCATCATTTCCTTCATGCCCAAAGTCTGACGGAACAAGCCTTTGCCTTTTAGCAGCTTTCAAAACGTTATCTCGGACTGAGCGAGATACAAACTTCACGACCACATTTGGCCTTTCCTTGTCCTTGCTCGTTACTCGATGAATTATGTCTACATCTGCGCATGTCAGTGGAACATCTAGTTTCTTGCCAACTTCTACAATTGCATCAGCTAGTTTTTCATTAGGCTTCCTGGGAAGGCCTTTGATTTCGAGGTTCTGTTGACGACTGTACTGCTTAATTTCAAGAAGCTCAGTCCGTGTTTTTTGTAGTTGCTCTTTTAGGTAACCGTTTTCCTTCTTAAGTGTCGTTTGTTCTTGCTTCATTCGCTCAAGTGTGACTTTAAATTCTTCGAACTGTTTGTTCATAAATGACACAGAACTGTTAATTTCTTTCATATCTGCATACACTTTCGAGCTGAATGTGTCAAATTTACTACTTAGTTCCGCCACCATCTTAGCAACTTCTTTGACTGTCGTCATTTCTATAAAATGCACACACCGCAGGGCAGCCCAGACACTAAACTAACTAGTGTTAATGTACGATGCACGTACCTGCAATAGCGATGACCAAAATCTTAGCCAATCAATTAATCGAAGAGTATTAATCGATTAATTGAAAGGCGCAAATCGATTACGATTAATCGATTAATCGTGTACCTTTAATCGATTAATCGTTCATCGATTTTACCATCCCTACCCCCGCCGCCGTCATCACACTGCAAGTGTGCGTCATTGAGTGGGGCTCCATCTCCGAACTCCCGAGCCTACCCTGCCATGCACGACCTATTCGTCCACAGCGATACTCTCCGCCTCGACTCCCAGAGTACTTGCTCTGCCCGTTCGCCTGAACACGGATTCTTTCGGGACCTCTCAACGGGCACTATACGAACTGCCGCGCGAGTACATAATTTGTGATGTTCTCCATTCTCTTTTAAAGAAATTCGGCAGATCCCACGTACCCTGGGAATCGATATCATGCTAAGGGAAGGTGACTGTGTTATAATTTTTGTTCAAGCGAAACGTTACGAAATGACGCTAAAGATATGTACAAATCTTCTACGCCAGACATGTTGAACAGTCGCATACGTTTTACATACCAGTTACAGTTGCGAAAACTGCGAACAGGAAACGTGCGTTTTACCAACACCAGAAAAGGTAAGTTAATATGTAGAGCTTGTGCTTACGTGGATGGTGCTTAACTACAATTGACGTTAAACCGACGTTCTGCCTGTGTCGTTGGAGTACATATGTAATATCAATAAAATTGGATAGCCAGCATTACAACCACAATTGATACTTCACCAACATCATGCCTCCATAGGGCCTTTTAGATGTGAAGCATCTTATGGCGAAGCTTAATCCGGTGGTGGTGGTGGTGGTGGTGGTGGTGTGCCGCGTGCCCACCCTTACTGCGCATGCGCAAACAGTTAAAAAAAATAAAAATAAAAAACCTCCTCTCCCGCTCTCTCTCCTCTAGGCATCCCTCCCCGCGGCAACCACACCCACACTGCGCATGCGCCTCCCTTCCTCTCTCCCCTCTTACACTCCCCCCCTCTCTCCATCCCTGCCCGCGACGTCTAACTCCCCCCTGCGCATGCGCGTCCCCCTCTCTCTCCTCTCCTACGCTCCCCCCCTCTCACCTCTACGCATCCCTGCCCACGGCGTTCACACTCCCCACTGCGCATGCGTGTCACCCCCCTCTTTCTCCTCTCCTACGCTCCTCCCTCTCTCGCCTCGCGACGCCGACGCAGGCAGCGTCTGCTAGCGAGTTTCTTGGTTGAAGAAACCGACTGCTCGCGCTGCACAACCGTTCACTGGCCATCCCGTATATATGGCAATGGATCTTGACCTCAAGGTGGTGCCGGTGGGAGATTCCTCCTGTGCGTTGTTGAACAATAAAAATTCGCAGCGTGCGCGTTAACTAAAAGCGGAGTGCGGGTCTCTGTGTCCAGTCGGAGTCTTCTATCTCTCATTGCCCATTAGCAGCGATTGGCATGTTCCAGTAGGAAAAACTGCTCCATCACTGCCTGCTTTGCGCCTCCCCGGTTTTCTCTCCTGCGCAACGCTGCGATGAGCGCCAGTGTCAACGCCGCCGCCAGTGTAAGCGTTAGCGCCCGCTGCTTCACATCTACACATGGTTCCCTTTAGCGGGAGATGGTGTAATTTTTTTCCAAAGCAGTTCCGAGACCTGTTGTGGCTCTGTGGCAGAATACTTGATTGCCACGCAGAATGCTCGTGTTCCATTCCTGCTGGGAACCTGCAATTTATTCTTTGCGTTCGTCGGGTCAACGCTGCCGATGTCAGTTTTTCTTAATGCTTTCACATTTAAGTTCCTGGACTAGGGAACCCTCTTACCTTAGGGTGATACCGGGCATCGCTCGGAACACTGTTTCGCAATAAACGCTTATTTCTCTCTCTCTCTCTTTCACATTTAAATTGCCAATGGCTGTTCTCGTCGTTCCTGGGTAGATAAAATGTCAATCACCTGCGGCCCATACCCGCATAACGCCGACCGTGACGCACGGGTATGTGCCAAACGTCTGGAGGGAAGGGTTTAGGGGACTTACGCGATATTTTCACGTTATTCATGTCATGACCAGCCAGACATATTCGCGAAGCCCTCTTACCCACCCATACTAATTTTGGTCTACCTCAAGTTAAGGAGGCGATGAGGCGATCCTGAGAGTACCCAGACGTAGGCGGCTAGATTAGATAGATAGATAGATAGATAGATAGATAGATAGATAGATAGATAGATAGATAGATAGATAGATAGATAGATAGATAGATAGATAGATAGATAGATACGCTCAAAGTGCCTCGAGTTCGCCAAGAAATGCTTGACATTTTCTACGAAACACTTCTTAGCGAACCTAAAGATAGCTTGAGACACCTTGAGCGTTTCTATCTAGGTATCTAGCACCTACGTCTGGGTGCCCTCGTGATCGCCTCCTTAACTAGGTGTAGACCCAAATTGGTATAGAAGGGTAAGAGAATTCGAGGAATATGTTGTCCGGTCATGAAATGTATAACGTGAAAATTCCTTTGCATACGTCTTCAAAGATACGTGTGGCACATACCCGTATACGCATGTATGTTCAACGGTATGTACCACGGCCGCGGTATGTGCCACAGGAGATCGACAATTTATGTCTACCAAGAAACGGTGAGAACAGACATTGGTGGTGTAAATGGAAGATGGTAAAGAAACACCGACATCGGCCGCGTTCACGAAATGAATATAAATAATAATAAAACCAGGATGCTAGGAAAGATATGTATGATATCGTCAAGTAGATATATTTTCAATAACACTGACGTCTGTGCCCTTACGTGAGTTCTGACGTTAAGCCAGCGGATAAGTTACCCTTTGAACGCCAGTGTAGTCGACGTTCTTGGTAAGCCCGCGATGTGCGCACATCTACACTTACAAAAAACATGTCGATACATATCCTAGCGCTTGCCTCAAAGCCGACAAAATTCAACGTATTTGCCTCGAAATTTTTAAGTGGCGCCCTCTCGAGTGTGACGTCAGAGAGAGGACTCGGGTGCCGCTCTTCGTGTGGTCGCTCGCTACGTGAATACTCCTCGACACTGCCGGCCTGCCTGTCCTGCTCGTGGTATTAAAACATTAATGGGGAAGTTCATAAAATAATTTGTACTGAATCTTCAAGCACAACGCCCAGCGAAATCGAGGGGTATTGCCGTCAGGACAACGTTCAGTGTCGATTGCTCCTGATGTCGCCTACTAGCTATCAATGTATACATCTGCATGCATGGCGAGGATTATTTTTCCTGCCTGTTCTATGGCCTTGGCGCAATCAGAATGAATTTCCTTCCCGTTTTCAATTCCTGACGTCAGAGTACCGGCTTTCGGCTTCCGTGTCTCCGTTAAAGCGCAATATATGTATACCGCATGCTGCTGCCCGCGTTTGGTTGCCAAGCCTGCTGGTCCGGTTCAGTTCCCTTGTTCGGAGCTTTAAGCACATGACAAAGGAAGCGTGATGTCATTCAAGTAATATAAATTACAGGCAGAAACCTTAGAATAAATCCCAGTTTTCAGCAGCTGCTGTGTAAGCGCGTCGCAAGGACTTGAAATTTAAACAACAAACAATTAGATTAGGAGCACGAATTATAAGGGGATGCACGACGGTCATATGAAATATTGGTAGGTTGTGCGGAGTGTTCTTTTTTTTCCAACGTATTTTAATCCATCCTACGTTAATAAATCGGCGTTTGCTGACTCGTTCACGGTCGTCTGAGTGTACGCTGGACAGAATTAGTGTGATCACACTAACCTAGATAAGTACAAATCTTGCGCATCGAAAGTCGTATTAAGATGTATTTGCAATAAAATAGTGTAAATCACTGTGACATAGGGTAGAAAGAACGAAACCGAAACTGTGCGATCGCCGTGGAAGACGACAAGGAAGCGTGCACGGGATCGAAGAAAAGCGCGTGCCAGCGTTCGTGGCAGAGCAGTGATCGAGGCGGAGCAGCAGTTCTCGGCTGGACGTCCGGTCCGGGGAACTCGGTGACGTCCTCGAGGCGCTGGCTGTGCCTGGACTCCGGCTGGGCGACTGGCCCAGGGACCAGGCAAGGTGCCGTTGTTCCCGCTGCCGTCCAGAGCTGCCGAGAGTTCCGGTTTGCTGTGGGCCGCTGTTCCGGCCGCCGTTCCAGGTGGTTGGCACGACCCCCGTGTGCTGCCGGGACGAACGTGGTGGCTGCTGAGCGGCCAAGTAACCACTACCATGTTGCTGCAGCTGCGCAAGACTTGCCGTGTCCTGGAGTGGGCCGACTCCCGCTGAGGAACCAGAGGCGCGCCGTCCCGAACGATCAGCGTCCAACAGGCCTCCCAGATGAACACGGCGAGAGACTTTTAATTTAGACGCGGCGTTAGCACAGGACTATACGCGACATACTATCTTTTTTCATACTTTCTTAACATTTGCCTTTGTCTGTAAATATATATTTGTGTGTGTGTGTGTGCACTCGTGGCTCGATTATTCCTTGACTAGCGGTCCTGGGCCAAAAAACCTGGTAAATTCCATCACAATCACCCTCAACGGTCGACTCCTGATGGGGCGTGTTGCGATCACTGTACTAAAAAATTACACCATCTCCCTTTAAAGGGAACCGTGTGTAGATGTGAAGCAGCGGGCGCTAACGCTTACACTGGCGGCGGCGTTGACGCTGGCGCTCATCGCAGCGTTGCGCAGGAGAGAAAACTGGGGAGGCGCAAAGCACGCAGTGATGGACCGGTGTTTCCTACTGGAACATGCCAATCGCTGCTAATGGGCAATAGAGACAGAAGGCTCCGACTGGACACAGAGACCCGCAGTTCGCTTTTAGTTAACGCGCACGCTGCGAATTTTTATTGTTCAACAACGCACAGGAGAAATCTCCCACCGGCACCACCTTGGAGGTCAAGCTCCATTGCCATATATACGGGGTGGCCAGTGAACGGTTGTGCAGCACGCGCAGTCGGTTTTTTCAACGAAGAAACTCGCTAGCAGACGCTGCCAGCGTCGGCATCGCGAGGTGAGAGGGGGGGAGCGTAGGAGAGGAGAGAGGGGGGGACGCGCATGCGCAGTGGGAGTGTGGGCACCGCGGGCAGGGATGCCTAGAGGAGAGAGGAGGGAGCGTAAAAGATGAGAGAGAGGGGGGGACGCGCATGCGCAGTGGGAGTGTGGACGCCGCGGGCAGGGGATGCCTAGAGGAGAGAGGGGGGAGCGTAGGAGGGAGAGAGGAGGGAAGGCGCATGCGCAGTGAGGGTGTGGTCGCCGCGGGGAGGGATGCCTAGAGGAGAGAGAGGGGGAGAGGAGGTTTCTTATTATTCTTTTTTTAAAGGGTTTGCGCATGCGCAGTAAGGGTGGTCACGCCGCACACCACCACCACCACCACCACCACCACCGGATTAAGCTTCGCCATAAGATGCTTCACATCTAAAAGACTCACAGGGTCTCTTATGCATTTCACTAAGATCACTCGAAGGCCAAAGCCATCTACTTCTTTTTCTTCAGTCGATGTATTGTACCTTCCCCGCCCCCCCTTCAAATGCTTTCGAGACATAACGTGGTTTTGCACTGCCTCCAGGATCGGAGGCATTGCAAGCTTTCTACACTTCATCTGGTTTTGCATTGCCTCCGTGACGGGCTCACCGATCACAGAGGCCATGCAAAGCGACGATGCCATGTGATGATGTCATCATGTGGCGTGACGTTATGACGTCACACATTTGGTGGTCTGTGATGTCATGATGATGTCTTAAGGTGACGTCATCGTGTGATGCTATATTGCATTACTCGTGTTGACGCTGACGACGCGGGATGCCGACGTTTTATTTTCGCGTTTCATGAGTAACCATAATTAACATTATTGAAGATATTCAATCGTGTTCTCGCGCGGTAAAATTAGCAATGACCAGCCAAAGGGGCCAAAAGAATGTTGGGAAAGAGCTCTCTTTCTCCTCGCACACCCGATTAGGCAGCACTGCGCGATCGAAAGCATGAATATGGCTCACGAACGGCGAACCGCATGAAGGTAGCTATCTCTAAACATAAACTGTACCACGCACACCACTGCTGGCGTTTCATTCGGTGCCAATAGTACGTGTAACAAGTATTAGTGTGCATGCAACTCGCCCAATCTACGCTAGTTGCCCGCAATAACGCGTTGGTCGATGAAGTTATCCATTTTATTTTGTCGGCAAACGTTTTGTGCCAGTAGCGTAGCCAGAAATATTTTTCGGGGGGGGTTCAGCCATACTTTATGTATGTTCGTGCGTGCGTTTGTATGTGTGCGTGCATATATACGCAAGAAAAACTGGAAAATTTCGGGAGGGGGTGCCACTGTTTTGTGCACACAAGTCCACATGACTACAATTAGGAATGGAGTGTGAATTTTCGTTCGACTCAAGTTTGTTTACACAACACTAACTTCTGCGAATAAGCTGTAAAATTGATCGCGCTTCGCTTCCAAAGCAGCGTAGACTCTCTTTTAGTCGCTTGGAGGGACATTCGCGCTTTCACCTTAGATATTTCAACGTCATCCAGCCCAGCAAGTGACGCTACGATCTCGGGGGCCTGATCCTGACCACGATAGCTGCGTGTATATAGAAGATATGTTAAATTTTAACGTTTCTTAACCTCCTGCAGTGCTAGCAGTCACCTAAAGAACTATCATTAGAAGAAAATACAGCTAGTATTCGAGGAACGCCTTGTGAGGCGAGCGAACTATAACGAAAATGCTGCTGTTTCAGCCAGATCCTAGCAGACGACGAAAGCGGAATCCCCGCCAAAACAGAAACATAAAAGAGAAAAAAAAAACAAAAAAAAACAAGAAAACAAAGAAGAAAACAAACAAGCAACAGAAAAACCACGAAAAAGATTAACAAAAGACGTGGAATAGTCAGTCGAATGGCTACAGGCTTTCGCCGAACAACTTTGGAATTTACAAACTGTCCTTCAATTTTAAGATTGGAAGCATGAAAAAAAAGTCACAGTTTCACCGCAAGGGTGAAGCAATGAATGCGATAGCAAAAAATTGTAATGTTATACGAAGTGAGGCTGGCAGCTAACGCTTTTAGGATCCGATCTCACGCAACTCTAGAAAACGCTTGTTTAAGAGAATTCTCTTCGCGTTGAGAGCGCAGCACGTAGAAGGGTACGCCGGCCCGGCCGCCGAGAAGGGGAGATGAGAAGGGGAGATAAAGCGCGCGCCCGCGACCGCGCTCGTAAAATCGAACGTCGCCCCCCCCCCCCCACCCCCGTCCGCTGTCGGCCGCCGAGAAGGGGAGATAACGCGCGCGCCCCGCTCGTAAAATCGAAGGTCGCTCGAGGGACCCCCCCCTCGCGTCTTTTCACGCTCACGAACGACCGGCGGGCCCGGTTATATATATACATATACATATACGGCAAATGACGCCGACGCCGACGGCGAAAACCAGCCACGAGTGTCCATATAATTGCTATCGCAATAAAAATCACCGTCATATCCACAAAGTGAATGATGTTAGAGGAGCTTGCTTGGAGATGATCGGGTAACCCGCGAATACTCCGTACACACCTCCTACCATCATATATAGACGTCACAACCTTGTTATATGTATTGATTACGTGCGGCGCTCGGGTGGCGAGCCCGAGCTGCTGCTGCGTTGCGAGCCCGCCGCGCTGCTGCCTTGACTTCTGAGGTGTTCATGCGGCCGAGCGGTAACGAAGAGTGTTCACTGCGTGAGCTCCCGGCGAAGAGAGAGGAAGCACACGTGCCGAGAGCAGTGTTGCCAGGTCGAACGAGGTGGCGTAGCCAAAAGCCAGAGAATCTGTAGCCCAAATGTAGCCAAAGACAAAATAGAGCAAAAAGATTTGTAGTCCAATATAGTCATCATTATTTGCAGTTTTATTTGGACTTAAATTTTCACACACTACGAATGCTATTCCTTCCTGTACAACTCGCCGTGAAAGTATCAATATTCAAGCGCTTCCTTAAGCAATCACCGCTCTTTTAATGTGAAAACGAAAAAAAAAAACCGGCAGATCCCACGCACTGTTGGAATCGACGTAATGTGAACCAGCTAGCAAGGAGCAAATCATGCTGCACACTGTCGTCCTTTATGAAAGGGAACACGCGAGCGCGTGGCCTGCGCTCCGCGGCGGCTGCCTACAGCCCGTTGCGAGACCAAAGCGGGGCCTAATCTAGCAGCGCTTGTTCAAAGGCTATCACTCGTTATTTTGCTTGCGAACAGATGACGCCGAAAGAGGACACGCTTTCTTCAGTTGTCGGCTGATGGCGCTGTCGGGAGCCGCCGCAGAGCGCACGACACGCGCTCGCGTGTCCCCCTTTCATAAAGGACGACAGCGTACATAATATTGCCACGCGCGTTTGGTATTATACTTTTGCTGTATTTGGTTTACGCCCACAGAGACTGTAAGGAATGCTCAGCGCATACCGCGCCTCATTTCTAGAAGCTTCGCGATTATTGTAGATCGTTTTGTTGAGATGGCACGCAAGACGCTAACACTCAAGATTATTCCAGAGCTTGCGCGACGACTTGTGATAAGGCTAGAATGTTCGACGCGTGATTTATAAAAGCCGGCGCGTTCCAACGAAGTTCAGTTGATCGACAGCCGACGCTCCGTTCGCCGCTATCAGCGACAGTGCTTATTGCTGTAATCTGATTTTCCGTTTACCTGCCACAAGTTCGGCCTAATAAACAGCTTCATCTTGAACAAAGCGACTGCTGCTTGGGTCAACGTCACGACCACGTGACACCTGGTGGAGGTGCTTCACAGCCCATGTACCGAACGCCCCCCTCAAGCCGTGAACCCAGCCCACGTCGCGAAGAAGACACCTGGGATCTTCGATTTTCAGACCTCTGGCAGCTATCTGGCAGTCAGAGCTAGCCAGAGGGTCAGCGAGCTGGTTCCTGTCGGGACAGGGAAACAGCGTCGTAGTCACGTGTGTGGGGAACTCGAGACAACCCGAAGCTGCCCGAAGATTGCAAAATCGAACGGTGGGACAGCCAGTGTAAACGTAAACAAACGCTACCACGTAAACAAACGCTACCGTCGTAGCAGCAAACGAAACATTGCGCCGCTTGCGCGTTGATTTTTCCTGCATTGCCCGCTTGGAAATATGTGGCTAGGATTGCCGAAGAGCTGAAATAATATCCCCGAGAAAACGCATTTGCGGTACGACCTCGTACGCTCGCAAGATCACGCGAAACTCGCCCCGTCCGCGAGCAAAACAGCCAGCTGGCGCACGGCGCCTCGAGAACGATGCAAGGTGAGCTGCCGCGCCGCAAACGGCTTAACAAGCTCACGTCTGCTTAGTACATGTAACAGTCACTGCACAACGCGACGCAAAATCTCGCGAAAATGACCGTGTCCCAACAAGAGCTCGAGGATATACCTGCTCAGCTATCGCGTACTACGTCGTACACACGCGTTGACCAACTTGCGTTTTTTTTTTCTTTTATAACTTCAGAAATGCGGTGGTATCGGTACCACGAGTCCGCGTCATATCTAAAATAAACTTCTGCATGACGCGTTTTCGACTCGTTCAGGCAGATGTTGCCTGGGCCTCTTTTCCAGTCCTGAGTGGCACTTCCAAAACCTCATGTAGCTCAGCTTTCATTTGAGCTACTATGAAAACCCTGTCCAGGGGTTACCATCCTCGCGAGCACAAGCGCTACATATTAGCTAACCGCTTCTGGTGTTGCTAATACCCATGTTGCTGCTAGCATCGTTACGCAACTGTAAACAACTGGTTATATAAAACATATGCGACTGTTGAACATATGTCTGTGCGTGCAACCTTTGTACATACCTTTAGCGTCATTTCGTAACGTTTCGCTCAATAAAAAAATTACAACACAGTTACCTTCCCTCCGCATATATGCTTCGCACAACATCGATTCCCAAGGTACGTGGGATCTGCCGAATTTTTTTCACGTCAACGCGTCGTAGCGTAACATAATACCATACCACATATACTGGCCCGTAGATGGAAGTAAGCTCTCACGCCGTTCGCGACCAACGAGCATCACACAAAAACAACTGTCGCGATCTCTGTTATTCAATCAGGGCATATTCTATCACCATCGAAGACCGAATAGTTAAGTTCTGAAGAGGTTCACTCACGCAAACATACGACGGAGCGAAATGCTACTTCGACCACAATCGTCTTCGCTAAGTGCACAGAAAACAGGCACGGCCCCACAAACGAATACTACTACGAAAAAGATAAACTCGAGAGTTGTCTCCATGCGTGCGTACGAACGTGTACACAACTTTTGAGACATGTGCACGACGCAGTTAGCAGGCAACAGTTCGCCGCGTTGTTCACGGAAGGAAGCTTCACGGGAAACATAACAGAAGCGATAAACAATAGCTTCAAATGTTCGCCGCCACTCGTAATCGCCCCATCTCGCACGGCGGAACACGATTTAGAAGATAACTCCACGCGTAATGACAAGCGAAGGCGCAGTCCCCAAACGCCCACATTGCCCACATTGCAGTCCGTCGAGTCCTCACAAAGATGGCGGCAAGCGCGTATCGTCTCTTTTCGGCGTCTGCTAGCCCAAAACCACCCCAAAACCTTCCAGAAAGCTTCCACGACTAAATTGTCCTGGACGCTTCTGGCGACCCTCGGGCTCCCCGCGGGTCGCCAGAACCGTCCAACCCGAGAAAAAACGAACACCAACCGGAAGTGCGCCGCGGGGGGGACGGAGCAACCCGAGAAAAACGAACGCGCTCTGGCTGGCTCTGGCAGCCCGCGGGTAGCCAGAAGTGGAAAATCAAAGAGCCGCACCGACACCATCAGTGACAGTCGGGCCAGCCGCAGGCTGAAAGGACTCCCCCCTCAGCACGGACTCCTACCGGACAAGCCAAAGCCCACGGTGACGAAGACGACAGGGACAATGACAGCCGCTGTGTCTCCAGCAACGATCGTGATCCAGCCACCGAGAGAGCCACCCACTTCCCATGGATCGCCAAGTGAGGACCCCGAAACCTGGCTGGAGACGTACGAACGCGTCGCGACTATGAAACACTGGGACTCCGACGAAAAACTGCGATGCGCCTACTTCTACCTCGAAGACGCCGCGAGGACGTGGTTCGAGAAACGCCAGTCCATGCTTCGAACGTGGGACCTCTTTCGTGGCGCTTTCTTGGAGACGTTCGCGAGCGTCGTCCGAAGGGAAAGGGCCGCCGCCTTACTGGACACACGAGTGCAGCTCCCGAATGAGAGCGTCACCATCTTTACGGAGGAGATGACGCGGCTTTTACGGCACGCCGACGCTGACATGCCCGAGGAAAAAAGGTTTGGTTCCTCATGAGAGGAGTAAAGGAAGAACTTTTCGCCGGACTTGTGCGCAACCCCCTGAAGGCGGTCTCGGAATTCGTTTCGGAGGCCACTACCATCGAGAAAGCGCTAGAACTCCGCAACAGGCAATACAACCGCCGCCTGCCTACGACGAGCTAC
>JALIZH010031676.1:0-39945 GCA_030522465.1 Rhipicephalus appendiculatus
TTAGCAATGGCTCATTGCTTATGTTTTTGACTTGCTTATTTCATGTTGCATGTGCCTTGTCTTGTGCAGAAAGGTTAAATGTCACAGAATGTGTTTTTTATCTCCTCCTTAACCCTTTTAATTTGGCCCTTTTGATAATAACTAACACTCCCTCTAAGCCAGTCTCTGTTTGAATCTGTTCATGGCCATTGCACGTGGCCAACAGTTAGTGTGCAAAATCGTATTTTCACTTTTACGTTGCTTTCTCGCTTTCAAGATCACCCTTTGCTGGAGCAGTTATGCCTGATCTCAGTATGATAATCAAGCATTTCAGCTGAACTTAATGTCTCCCCTTGGTGTCTCTTTAATGTCACCTGCACAGAAGTCATTTGGATTTTATTTATGTGGACATTACATTTCACTTGTACAGGGGTTTTAGGGCCCTTTCCTTTTATGAGTTTGGGCATGCTGCGGATGCATCAAAATTTAAATCCTTCTGCTGTGTGGCTCGTTTGTTTTTACAAGGTAGATGCAAAATTCAATTTTGGCAAAAATTGCTTTCTTTCTTTTGGTTCAAGTGTTTTGATCTTTTTTTGTTTCTTCTCTTTTCAGAGGAGCCATGGTGCGAAGAGTTTTATTAGTATGGTTTGGAGGAATAAACCTCATCGTTGTGCGTTCAAAGCAGCGGGATGTTCACTATTTACTTGGCAAGAAGTAGTATGTATACTTGCTTCCCACCACACCTATAGTATACTGTTTCACACTTTGTAGGAAGCACAGTGAATGCTACAACCTTTGCTGAAAAATCTGTGTGCCAACTAGTTCATTTTGTTGCTTTACAGTCACCATTGTGCTCAACTTGACACCACACTGTACACAAAAAGCTGTAATAATAGGTGTGTGATGAAAAAGGTTATGGTGCTTTACATGGAGCTACCACAATGGTTATTGACTGATGCCAGTGGCAGCTTCTACCTTGCTGCGAAAAAGTTGTTAGACATCACGCAATGATGGCGATGGAAATTTCCACTGGATGTTAACACAATAGTTGTGAAAACACATGCATGTACACATTGCCCCTGGCGGACTAGAAAGAAAAATAATGGGTGCCAACCAAAAAGGTGTTGTCAAGAATAAAATGACGTCTCGGCTTCCACATGGAAGCCTTGTTCACCCAAAACGTAATTTTATTTTCGACAACCTTTTGGTTGGTGCCCATTATTTTTCTTTCTACATTGCCATTACATCCCGACAAGACGAGATTTCGTCAAATGCTCAAATTTACACATTGCCCCTGTTGAAACGTTTTTATATTTGGTCGGCCAATTCATTTATTGAGCTGAACAAGAATATATCTTTGAATTGCCAGACTCTTTGTAATTGGCATCCAACAGTGTTTTCACCAGTTTCATCCTGATATTTTGTCGGACCCACGACTTCATGAAGCGAAACCACATACAATTTTTGTATGTGGTGCCAGAAAAACTTCAGTGAAAATAACAGACCAAATATAACGACACTTGTAGCCTCACATACGTTTTAACGGGGGAAATGTGTACACGCATGTCCTTTCTCATGACTGTTGTGTTAAACATCCAGTGTAAATTTTAGTCACCATCACTGCATAATGCATTTGTCCTCTTTCTAACAACTTCACCGCAAGTAGCAGCTGCCACTGGCATCAGTACATAACCAAGCGGTAGCTGCGTGTAAAGCACCGTAACTTCCTTCCCCATGCAGCACTGATTATTAGAACTTTTTAGGTACAGTGTAGTGTCAAGGGGGGTGCACATTTGTCTCTGTAAAGCTACAAAATGCACTATTTGGCACATACCACATTTCTCATTACATACAAAATTCTTAGGAGACGTTACATACAACATCTTCAAAGAGACATGTAACACAGTGTAAAATAGCACAAAAACACACGGACACAAGCGAGACAACACAAGCGCTACAATAGCGCCTGTGTCGTCATCGCGGTTGTGTCCGTGTTCTTGCGCTACTTTACAATGCATTACAAACTAGCTCTGATTTCCGTATTACGTAACACATTCCTAAGGTGTCATTACGTATAACATTTCTAGGAGACATTACGTACGCCATTCCAAAGGTGGCGTTACGTACAACATTTCTAGGAGACAATACGTATGACATTCCGACGGAGGCCTTACGTACAACATTTCTAGGCGACAATACGTATGACATTCCTACGGAGGCATTACGTACAACGTTTCTCAAAGGACATTACGCACGACATCCTTAAAGAGACTCCGTTTAAGGAAATTGTTATAATTTGGAAAAGGAAAAGTGATCGGCACCTTTTTACCTTCAGCTTTTTACGTAAACAGGGGTCCAGATTTTTAACAGTGTAGGTAAAGAAAGCTAAATAAACGCTTCTAGACAAATTTTGTCGAGACCACCGTCCTCACTACATACATGTAACTGCAACTTTCGTGCTCGTCTATTTCAACTCCCACACATGTGGCACTTTTCAACGTCGGTCTTCAAAGGCGTAGTCCGGATACTGCACTTCACATATCAAAATAGAAATCTCCACCAATGCGCCAATAAAATTGAATTACTTGCACGGAAAATCGCATCGAAAGCGACAATACTTAGACGTTTATTGAGTGCTGATTAAATATTTCAGCGTGAGCAGAAGATAATTAGTTCTCTGTCTGTTCAGGATACACATTTGTGCCTTAGTAAAGTGCCCCGGTTCACAGTCAGCGAACATATTTCTGTATTTTTCGTCCTCTGTCTTTTTTATCTTTTGCTTTATTTCTTGCCTTCCATTCTATATTTTTCTTTTTCTCTTTATATTTTTTTCGCTATCTCTCTTTCTCTCTCTGCGTACGTTCGCTCGCCTTCTATCTTTTTTTTCTCTGTCTCTCTATACCCGTTTCCCCTCCTTCTTTCCCTCCTCCTCATCATCACTTCTTCCCACCTCCTTGATATACTGTACTGTACAAGGATATGCTATACATTTCTAGCGTGCGCGCATGTTCCAGAAAAACACATAGCCAACAATTTCTTCAACATTCTTCTTCATTAGTATATCGTTACTCAGCTAAGAGGTGTACACGAAAGAATGAAGGTCAGCCAGAATGGTACATTGCATTGGCGAGGTGTTTATCTTTACCACCGTTCTAGTGTATAATGGGGAATGGCAGTTCTTTGATGTATTCGCTCTAGAGATGAATGCGAATTCTTCAGTACTATACGTTCGTCGCCGGGTCGCGATACGAGCAAAATGAGCATATTAGTTCTCTGTCTGTATTTAATTGCTTCAAAGTGACATGCCTATGTTGATTAAATACCGTGAAAGAAAAAAAAACTAGATAGCCGAGTGGTTACGACGCTTGCCTTCAGATCGTGGATAGGCGGTGTCGAATCTCACCGCGCCGAAAACATTTTTTGTTACCAAGAATTTATCTCTTTCTCTATATCCCTTCGTTTCGCTCTCTCTGTACTCGTTCTCTCGCCCCATCAGAGTTATTGCATCCCACGCCGCACAAATCAGTGCCCGTGTTCTGGAAGAGAAGCAGAAGAGGATGGCAATGACGAAGAGAGTGCGTGCCGGTTCATGATGATGATAATTTTTTTCTACGACACATGGAAACCTCGAGCATAACATCTCTGCTGTAAAAAACCAACTGTTCCTCCCGCACCTGGTCAGTCTCGGCGTCTTTCGCTTTCCTGTGCCCCCGGCGGGCGCCTTGAAGTAAAAACCAAGATGCATCGTAGTCACGTGATGGGTGAGCGCTGCATTTTCGCCCCTCACACGGTCGCCCATCGGCTCAGTTCTGCATGATGTGCTGCGTGGGTGCGCCTGTTGAATGCCGTGGAACGTTCACAGAAGGAACGCCGTTCCCTCTACCGTTCCTGCTTAAACGTAACGAGTTACCGTTACAGTTCCACCGATCCTGAATGGAACGGTGGCGTTCCTCCGTTCCTGCCAAAAGGAACTAGTTCCTGGAACGTCGTTCCTTGGAACGCCGTTCCGTACAACACTGGTTCGTGCGGTGTCTTCTCATTGCTTCCACCATGACCAGGAATTGGGGACATTGACATAGTTGAGGAAGCTGCCACCAGATGCCGCTACAGAAGCTAAAATTGCGCGTGCGCTGCCCACACTGGTGGCGACGCTGACCCATGGAGGCATTCAAGCGCCTTCTTCGTCTTGCTCTGCCGCACTCGCTTCCAAGCATTGTATTGGAAAACTTTGTCAGCGCCGCGATCTGTTTCGACACACCTCGATACAACGTAGGGGCAGATGTGGGCTTTAGAAACAACAAGAACAAGGCCAACGAAAACGACCATGGAAGTTACGTGGCTTTCGGTACACAAAAAAGTAACGCAGCTTCGCCCTATGGGTGCCAAGCCTGAAAGAAGTGCGGAGCTGCGCAGCCTTCTTCGTTTCTCTTTGGCTTTCTCTTTACTTCCTCCTCTCTTTCTTGTGGTCTGTTTCAGTTTTTTTCCGTGTTTTCTCGCTTGCTTCCTCTTTCAATTTTGATACGGTGTTTGTGATTTGTTTCCCTACCCATAGTAGTAATGTCTACACTTAATATCTTCGTCAAGGCACTCGAAGATCAAGAGGAAGACTTCTCTTTCGCACGAGCGCGCGCTGAATGTGCTACAGTTGGCTGTGCTATATGTAGTTTTGCCTGCGTTAAAATCATCATCAAGACGCTCGAAGAACAAGAGGAAGAAGACTTCTTGGCGTGAGCGCCCGCTCAATATCCTCAAGCGGGCTATGCTATACGGTGAACTCTCACTTCTACTTACGTCGCTTTAACGAATATTTCAGAGTAACGAGCTTTTGGAAAATCCCCGGCAATTTTCCTATGCATACTATGCAAAAATCTTTCAGTTGAACGAACTCCTGAATAGCTTGTGTAGAAGAACTTCTGTAGTTAGGTCGTAGTTCGAACAAAATGTCGGCGAATGTGGCCATGTTACAGAAGGCCTTTCGCATCTCGTATATGACTCATTTGTAAATGGGGACTTGGTGTCGCGATTACAGAAACGTATCGACATCGATCTCTAGAACGAATGACGTTTGTGTAGCTTACCTGAGCAAAGCTTTATTAGTCACGATAGGCGAATAAATAATGCGAGCACTATTTAGCAATGGAACAAACAGTCAAAAATCATTACAAAAATATGGGACAAAGAGTGTCATGTGCGGGCCGCGGGTCACTAGCAAAGAGTCGGCGTGCTGCATTTGGCCCGCGAGCCGCGTGTTTGAGACCCCCTGCTGTATATCGTTTTGCCTGCGTTACGCCAAGCGACGACGACAGCATACGACAGCCTGGCTGCCTAAAGTGATCCGCTCTTAAAAGTAGCATATCAATTCATAGAGCGCTTTTCAGCCTATCTAAAACCGGGAGTCGTTTTTGAAACCTCTTCTCTAAGCTTTGCAATCGAAGTTGAAACAGGCCAAAATGGGTCTTAATAGAGGCAGCTCATGGAACTACACGAACTCATGAACGCATACTGCAGAGGGGTCATGCGGGGACACTGGGAGCTCGTCAGCGCTCGTCCATTGCACTGTGTTCCTGCGTCCTCGCCCTTTTTTGCGCTGTTTTTCCCCAGCTAAGCATGTACCAACCCGCCCAATTCGAAGTCTTGCTCGAGACCCTGGGACGCACGTGCCCGAATCCCATCATAAAATAAACTTCTACCTCCTCCTCCTCTCATAGGCTATGTGGTAAAATGTACAAATGGCCTGGGTAATTAGGCGGTTTGTGGCACATTATTCGATTGACGCCTAAAATGTTCCAGTGGTTCCTTAATATATGAAACCGAGGGCCGTTTTCAACATCATACTTCGTTAGTGAGACATGATTTTGTGTGTGTGTGTGTGTGTGTGTGCGTGCGTGCGCGTGTGCGTGCGTGCGTGCGTGCGTGTGTGTGTGTGTGTGTGTGTGTGTGTGTGCGCTTCATATTAAGTTATAGGCTTCCCAAGCTCGGCCAGGGGGCGCTGCGGCGCACGCGTTTCGCCGCCTTTCTTGCAAAAGCCGGTCGCTCGTCCCCCCCGCTCCCGGCTTTCGACTGTGCTTTCTCAGCACGTTCATGGGCCCTGCACGCGCTTTCCTCTGCTCGCCTTGCACGTGCAGCCTCTCGTGTCGCTTGCTCCGAAGGTTTAGAAAGATGTCAGAGATGGAAAAAATTACACCATCTCCCGCTAAAGGGAACCATGTGTAGATGTGAAGCAGCGGGCGCTAACGCTTACACTGGCGGCGGCGTTGACGCTGGCGCTCATCGCAGCGTTGCGCAGGAGAGAAAACTGGGGAGGCGCAAAGCAGGCAGTGATGGAGCAGTGTTTCCTACCGGAACATGCCAATCGCTGCTAATGGGCAATGAGAGACAGACGACTACGACTGGACACAGAGACCCCCCACTCCGCTTTTAGTTAACGCGCACGCTGCGAATTTTTATTGTTCAACAACGCACAGGAGAAATCTCCCACCGGCACCACCTTGGAGGTCAAGATCCATTGCCATATATACGGGGTGGCCAGTGAACGGTTGTGCAGCGCGAGCAGTCGGTTTTTTCAACGAAGAAACTCGCTAGCAGACGCTGCCTGCGTCGGCGTCGCGAGGCGAGAGAGGGGGGAGCGTAGGAGAGGAGAGAGAGGGGGTGACACGCATGCGCAGTGTGAGTGTGAACGCCGTGGGCAGGGATGCGTAGAGGAGAGAGGGGGGGGAGCGTAGGAGAGGAGAGAGAGGGGGGACGCGCATGCGCAGTGGGAGTGTAGACGCCGCGGGCAGGGATGCCTAGAGGAGAGAGGGGGGAGTGTAAGAGGGGGAGAGAGGAGGGGAGGCACATGCGCAGTGATGGTGTGGTTGCCGCGGGGAGGGATGCCTAGAGGAGAGAGAGAGAGGGGGAGAGGAGGTTTTTTTTATTTTTATTTTTTTTAAAGGGTTTGCGCATGCGCAGTAAGGGTGGGCATGTGGCACACCACCACCACCACCACCATCACCGGATCAAGCTTCGCCATAAGATGCTTCCCATCTAAAAATGATTTGCACGGTGTGAATCTCACCAGAGGGGAGCGGATGATCCACAACTTTTGCGAAACTTAGCAGGTCGTCAAGGGTGATGCTGTTTAGCGAGCTCTACGAGCGTGTCGATGGTGAAGGGCCACATTTCTATGACATAATTAGTGAGGTGACTGCGCGAATTGTCTATTTATGTTACCGGTAAAACGCACAATCATTGTGGCAATCGTGTCTGCTGTCAGCAGACAACCACCATACTTTCGCGTGCGTTTGTGTAGCGCTCGGCTTTCGATTGCTTGGACGCCAAGTTTGTCGCGCGGCTTCAAATTTATTGTGGGCTCAGTGTGAAAACCATAAATTTATGTCTGCCCTGTTGAGTCGCTGGCAGCATTGCAATGCGCACTGTTCAGTTTCCACTTTTGCAGAGGTTTGCATCGGGTGATAACAACGTCGTATCGTAAGTTTAATGCCACTTGGGATTTTTTACAGCTCCCTTTAACAGCATAATGATGCGAGCAAAAAAAAAAAACTGTTATGCGTACTTCGACCATGCATGTTTCCTGCTGAGCGGCGTGTTTCATTTCGGATAATATCCACGCCAGATCACGCATCATGTTCGCTGATTCGAATGTCGTTTCGGTTGTTTTGACAGCTCACTTGGCCATCGTCATACTATACAATATCCACTGGGACCACGATCACGCATGTTTATGGTTACGCCGAGATTTGCCCCTGATAACCGCGTCTGATTTCGCGAAACCATCGAACATTTTATTGCAGCCTCGGTTTTTCTTTTTTTTTTCAGCATAATATTTTACGTGCCGAAACCACGATATCATTATGAGGCACACCGTGGTGGAAGACTTCGGATTAATTTTGGCTACCTGGGTTTTTTTAACGTGCACCTAAATCTCAGTACGCCGGTGTTACTGCATCTCGCTCCCATTGAAATGCAGCTGCCGTATGCGGGAATTGATCCCATGAACTCGATCCTTGCAGCGCAATACCTCAGCCTGCTAAGTAATCACCGTGTGTTGCATGCAAGGCCAATATAAACGCTCTGTGCAAACACGCAGCTTAAATCTGTTTACATTGAGCGACGACGGGAAATGTACCGCCGTCAGCTGAATAAAACACTTGTAGTGCTCACGGGACGGTATTTAAACTGTGGTGTATTAAGCTTACATACTCCGCTGCTGTCCCATTACAAATGGTTGACTCGAAAAGCCAGCTCACAATCCCGAAATACACAGCGGTTGTCTATTTGCTGTAGCTTCGGTTCACAAAAGCTTTTGCCTTTCAAATGAACCCCCGCCATCGCGCTTCTCCCCGTTATTAGTTGGTAATACTGTGTGCGACAAAAAGTTCTTCAAAGTAACAAGACCGTAAAAGCATCGCTTAGTGCGCCGAACTGCCATAATCCACTGCTGACGCCTTTGCTTTCTTCGCCATGTTTGCATTGGAAACGGTGGAACTTGACGCGCCGTTTTCGGCTCACAATGCAGCAGGAGTGTGTCCCTGCTTCCAGGATGACGAAGGAGCGGCGCCCATAGCGTGAACAATGCTAGATAAAACCCCCCAGGGACCTTTTTCCGCGCGCGCAATGGAAAAGCAAGCAAGCGCGACCCGTCCTAGCGACCGGAGATTTGCCCTCTCTCCGCTAGGTCAGCGGACGGCGCTGCGCAAACTTGAGCTTCGGTTCCCTATGGCTGGGCACCCAGCCGCAGCCCAACGATGGCACGACACGTACATGTTCCGAAATTTTGGGTATTGCTTCCAACACGCTGAATAGACGTACATGATGACACCAAGAAAACGAAGGTCGAAGCCACGTCACCCTGCAGGTGCTTGAGAGAAGCCGTGTACTGATCGGGCGTGAGATCACGTTTCGTTTTCTTTCAGTCTTTTTTTCTCTCTTTATTTCTATGTCTTTCTTTTTTTCTTCCTATTTTTGCCTTTCTTTCTCACTGTTTCCATTCTCGCTTGCTTCCTCTTTTGTTCTATCTTTACACGTGGTTTTGCCTGCGTTAAGCCAAGCGACGGCAGCATACGACAGCCTGGGCGCCTAAAGTATACACTCCGTTTGGGACCTATAGACTATTTCACCTAAGGCATATGGGCGCCGCCATCTTGGGCTGTTAAGTCGTCGTTTTATTGTTTTTGTATATTGCGATGTTAATTTATAAGGCCATGAAACATCGTATGCACCAGCTCAACCGTTTTCATGTGTGTGCGTCTACTGTAACAGTGTTCGTTTAGTTGTTAAAGATGCAAAACACAAAGGTTAACAGCCCAGCATGGCGGCAACCCAACAGCTCCGTAAAATAGTCTATAGGGGGGCGCCTTGAAAACCACGCGCAGCGCTGCGAGTGGTGCGGCGGGCGTGCAACGTTGAGAATCTTAGCAGACAGCAGCGCCTCATTGCTTTGACAGCTATGGTGGCGCAAGCGCCCGTAGCCGGCGCGCGTTAGTGGTTCGAGCTGGATTTAAATATATCGTCATTCTGCCGCGATGCCACCATCAATAAAAGGGAAAACCTGCACGAAAGCGGCCCACGGACACTCGCCGTGGAAATCACGGACTCCACGGACACTCGCCGTGGAAATCACGGCGAGTGGCCGGGCGGCGTGCTCCTTTGTTGCGGCTTCGTGCCACGGCGATTTGCAGCCACCGAGTCTCACAAAGTGCTTTGCCTGAAAGTGTCGCGGCATCATCATCGCTCATCATGATCACAGTCTTTACCTCACCGCTCGCGCTGCTCATGCTAAGAGCTTGAGGCGCGGGCGAGAAAGAGAACGTGCTACGATTTGGGCCAGACAGGACGCCGAAGCCTGTTTCGTCTTCCGCTTCACCTTGTAAAGTGGCGACAACGACGGTACGGTCACTTCGGCAACCGTCACGTCTGTCATTCACTACAACCTCTTGCGTTGTTTATGATGCTTTCCGAAACACACTGACATGCACATCCGTCGCTACAGCATTCGCAAAGCTTAGTTTTTTCGTACAGACCCTGTAGTTCTGCTACTCTGCGTCTTAGCTTGATCCTACCGAGTGCGCATAGCGCTGCTGGGCGGCTAGTTGTGTTTACGGTAATAAGCTACGTAACTCAGTTCGCCCCTTAACTGATGGTCCTATCAACCCAGCAAAGCACTAATTGACCTCGCATTGCATACCCCAGAACTGCGAAGGGTAGACGGCGAGGTAATAAGGTCCATTAAAATGTTCCATCAGTCTTGAGCTGAATTATAATTCAGCTCAGGACTGATGGAACATATGCAAGAACATTTTATAAAATGCCTTGCATACGTTTCTTTTCTCACCAGCTCTATGGCAGCAGGAACATCACGCAAGACCATTGCACCTGTAGAGGTGGTGTCTCAGACCAATTCCAAGCATGCAGCGACAGAACGCGAGACGGTTGAGGGAGCGGGAACCAAACATTTTTTTTTGTCGCACAGCCGTGATCCACTTATGTCGCTGCCCAATAAAGCAGGGACGAGTCGAGAAACTGTGAAACGTCGTTCCCGCAGGACACGACGTGTACCTGTTGGTACAGTCGACCACGCAGCAGTTCATTGATTACGATAAACTACGCGCTAGCGAGCATTGGGAGAGCGTTTGGTTCTGCTCGGGCTCTCAACGACTGTCTGCTCTGACGGCCACGCGGCGGCGCGCCAGTCGCAGTGCACAGAGTGTATACTCCGCACTTATCATCGTCAAGGCACTCGAAGAACAAGATGAAGAAGTCTTCTCCTTGGTGCCAGCGCGCGCTCAATATGCTACAAATGGCTATGCTATATGTGGTTTTGCCTGCGTCGCAGTTGTTTTCTCACACGTGTGGCTACCTACTGTTGACTAATTTTAATGCCCTTGGCTCAAGTTGTCTACATTTGGCTAGTCTTTGCAATTTCTTGGCTATTTTCTGTCTTTTCAACCTGGCAAACCCTGACTACCCAACCTCAAGGTTACGTCACCCTGCTTTGTAATACTGGATGATAGTTATTATTTTTTTAAGAACAGAAGCCGTTGCCCTATCGAGAAGTTGCGGACAAGCGAAGCTTCGCGTGTGCCCTCCAGGCATATTGTTTTTTCTTTCTTTTATCTATCAAATTGCGGAATGCTCGCTCCTCACTTTTTCCTTCCTCCGTGCTGGGAAATGGACCCTTCACCCACGTGCACAGCAGCGCAACGCTTCACAAGCTACGGACAACAACGACAGTCACGCGTTAAACAGTGAAACCCGTTTCCCTTTATAAACCCGTTTCCTGAATAAAAAGCTTTCATTTGATAGTCAGCGCTGTATCCTGTCTACATGTGCCTTAGTAAGTTTTCTCGTTCTTTTCGCGCTGTAAAATAATGAATAAACAGTGAAAGGTAACAATGAAATGTGGCAACGTGAAATGAAAAGTGAGCTACATAAAAGATCAGATAAGACCGCGAAGGAGACATCATCAGTTATTGGAAAACAGCGTGACGCCGGTGACCGGCGCGCTTCTGAGGGCCTATTTGTCTACACCCGCATATCTGTACGGCCCACCGCGGTGGTGTTGCGGTTGCGGTGCTCAGCTGCTAACCCGAAGGTCGCGGGTTCGATACGGGCCGCGGCGGTCGCATTTCGGTAGAGGGCGAAGTGCGATGTCAGTGCACGTTAAAGGACACCAGATGGTGAAAACTTCTGGAGCCCTACACTACGGCGTCCCTCATAATCTTATCGTGGTTTAAGGACATTAAACCCCAGACATTATTATTTATTATTGTTTCTGTACACTCACCGGCGCTACGTTTTCCCCCAGTTATGAACCGCCGCCGCCAGGGATATCAGTAACTCGCAGAAACTTCGCTTAACAGTAAAGTTAACTCTATTGTTCATAGCAATCCTTCGCAACGCGAAACCGAATTGTGTCTTTATAAGTGTTTTCGCTGCAGTGTTGGAAGCTAAGAAATAAAATTAGCACAATCTTACATACCAGTTTTGGATGTGGATGCAACCATATTGACACCCACTGCAACAACTCCACGGAACTTTTTCGTTCGGCTTGCTGGTGTTTATGCCAGCCCAGAAGGTTGCGACGCACTGGCCTTCAAGAACGCCTGTATCACAGTTTGGAGCCTCAAAGGCGCCAATGTGGTGCGCTTACCGCTGGCATGTCTCTCACAGTTTTGCGCAGTCGCTTTCGCAAGACTCACCCGTCGATGTTGCTACCTTTCACTCTAAGTCGAGTATTTTGGGAGTATTTCTGCTACACAACATTAATCGTCATCTGGCTTGCTCACGTTTCCTCTCTTGAAAACCCGGCTCTCGGCACATTCCTATCAAGAATGCTATGTCACGCCGATAACGCGCGCGGCGTTCGTGACCGGCAAGTGTCGGGACGGTGGTGATAACGCCAGGAAAGTGCGCGGGGTAGATCACGATTATAGTTGTGTAGCAAAAAGACACCCTTTTTACTCGATTATTTCAATGTAGAATTCTATAGTTTTTTATCGTGCGGGTATTTATTTGTATTTGGAGCCATCGGAAGCAAAAACAGTAGACGCAGAAAGAATGCTGTTGAGTGTTAAAACTGCTCTTCGAGGCCAGCAAGACGCCCTAGGTTAATCCGACGTCTAACGGAATCCATCGCAAAGTTATCGTTAGCACACCAGCAGCGTAACGCCATGATGGAGCTTTTGCAACAGTTTGCTGCACAGCTCTAGTCATGCCTTTGAAGTATGGGCCTAGAAAATGAAATTTCCTTCATTTAAAGGCGTTCTCACACAGTGCAGTGACCAAAATCGTGATAACCTACACTGTTAGCAAAAACCGTACATTTATAGGGGCTGCCTACGGGACCGAAGCCGCACAAACGCCGTTAGCGCCGCATCCTGTAGCGCGCGTCAACGGTACCGAACCAATCTCCCAACCGAATTTTATTAGGGGGCATGATAACTAGTTACGTTTATTGTGATTGGTTTTTCGTCAATGCGGTTATATTCTACAATTTACAAGCGCCCGTACCAGTGTGATTTCGCTGTTGCAGCATTAAAACTTCGAACGCACTATTTCTTTGCTCGGAATCCGCGAGGCAATCGCACCACCGCACGACGCCATCGCGCTCAAGAACACTTCTTGCGATGGTAGCTTGATGCAATGGGTTGGTGGCTTGGTCGCTTGGTACAATGAGCTTTTACGAGCAATGGCGGCGGCGGTTTGTTCTGGTGGATTGGATATCTTCCCGCGCTTTCGCTACAAAGTCCAGCCGTGCAGCGTCGACATCGTGGCATACTCGACGGCTCCTGTCAAAGCATTGTACGGTAAGTTCCAATAACTTTATGTTTTTGTGGTGTCAGGGAGTTGTATACCCACAAATCACCGACCCACTGCATTCCCGTGCGCCCGCCTTTCGATATGGCGTGCCAAGGTGCTGCGCAAAAGAAACACGGACAAGAAGGGAACGAGATCGCGCCCGTCCTCGTTCTCTTCGTGTGCGTACGTGTTTCATTTGCGTGGCACCTTGTTTAACGATGTACGGTCTACTCGCCCAGCAACATGCATTATTTCAGGCTAATGTTGTGCGAGTTGTTTTGGCGACGTTCAGCCGTCGTTCTTGGTGTTCATGTAGCTGAACCGCAGAGCTTGCCGTATATGACTGGTCGCCCTGGGAACGTCGTTGCCGAATCGTGTGGCGGTGCTTGTTACTTCGTTTAGCCTTGGTGATTCGCGTCTTGTTTGGTGTGTCCTTGCACGAACTTGTGCATTGACGGGGTGCTCATTTGGGTCTTGCGTATCGCTCACATCTACTAAAAATAGCACATGAAAGCGCAGTGAGAGATGACATCCGCGCTGCACTGGGAGAAAAAATTCAGACGCTGCGGCTGAGCACGCTACTACGGAATATTGAGTGAAAGTATATTTTCGCGGACCAAATTAATCACTTTTATGCCGCAAGTTCATCAAGTATACTGCTGATCGTGAAATCGTTGCTAACTGTTGTTTTATTACGCACGTAGAACGCATAGTCAAGCACCGTGGGCTTGACTATGCGTGCAGGGTTATTCGTTGGGCAGCCTGTATACAGCCTTCCGCTATCGCTTTCGCCGATCTCAAAAAGGTTCATCTGTGAGCTGCGGTTATCCCACCGAGACTATTTCGTCGGCGCGTCGTAGTTAGCTTCCCCCGCTCGCAAAAACGAGGCGCGGAAGATGAGAAGCGCGCGAGCTGGCACGGATCAGATTTCTTGATCGCCACTGTGCTGACGTCCCGGCAATTTCCTTTAGTGCTTTGAAAGAAGACGCTTTAGGATCGCAGCGCGGTGCGATACATATTTAGTTCTGGTGCGAGATTGTACGGTTGTACTCCTGAATGAGTATCTTACTGAGAGTGGGTCACCGCGGAGGCAGGGGGTTAATTAAAACACATTTCTGAACACATCAAATGTGCAGAAGTGGAGTGGGTAGGCCCAGATTAATTCTGTGCATCAGTGAGTAAAGATGAATGCGGCTGAATTGACAGTTGTGAGCGTGTCAAGAAACATCAAACTCGTCTTGAGTTTACTACCTGTGTACTACAATATCATTCTCTGAAAACTGAGAATAGTAACGTCCAATTTCCTTCTTTGCACCAAACACTTTAGAGGCAGTTTCTGCTTTGAACTATATTCCAAAATAATTTTAAATGTGCAATCTTACTGAATGTTTATTAAGTTGTGCAATCTTATTGAATGTTTATTAAGGCCTTGGGTGCGAGCCCCAGATCAAGAAAAAAGTTGTTCAGATATGAAGTTTC
Organism: Rhipicephalus appendiculatus; assembly: GCA_030522465.1. Lineage (NCBI taxonomy): Eukaryota > Metazoa > Arthropoda > Arachnida > Ixodida > Ixodidae > Rhipicephalus > Rhipicephalus appendiculatus. The sequence goes on from JALIZH010031676.1 coordinate 14,755, forward strand.
ACCTTGAGGAAACAGGTATCGAACTGCACTGTAGCAGGCTGCTGTGATTTCTCCCTTCTTTAAGTCTCTGCCTTGCAAATTTTGCTTAATTCTTATTGCTATTTTGTTGGACCAATTTAGGGTTACTTTGACCATATGTCTCTTGTTAAGCAGGGAACGTTATTGCATTCTGAAACAAGCCACCATGCATCTACCTTTCTTATTTCAGATGATTGCAACGAGATGGAGTTGCGACAAGACCATCAGTGGACTTGCAGTTGTGAGCATTGTTGCTGCCTTCAAAAAAGAAAGCAGTGGACAAGAGTAGCACTATGGGCGAGTTTGTATCCCATGAAATCTGAGTGTTTAGCACAACTCAGAGTAAAAGGAAACAAAGGTAGGAGTAGAAGGGGAGAAGATGACAGTGTGAGCTCTCTAAGTTCCAACAGGTGTTCTTACCTTTGTTTCCTTATACTCTGCTTGAGCTGCTTTAAAAACTCAAAAGTAGTGGAATTTCATGTGTCGCAATGATGAATTTAAGGTTTGTAAATATATTGTTAGCTAATGCTAATGACTTATAATACACTCCAATTGCAGTCAAAAACTAGGAAGGGCATACTGCCTTTTCCTTGCCATACTTTTGAACCCTCATTTTTTTTTTTTTTATGAGTGTACCAAAGCCATCCTGATTGCTTTGTGTAGCTCCTTATTCTGGCTAAGTAGTTTTAAATGGCCACACATTGCTGCTGCTTCTCATCTTAACAAGCCTTGCACATCCGATGTGATTAATCCAATTAAATGCCTTTTTTTGCTTATGTTAGTCTTGTTTATGTATTCTACCTTCGGCCTACAGAGAGAAAAAATAAACTTATGACAAGCAGCAGAAGCTTAGGGTAACGGTACTTGGCTGCTGACCCAAAAGATGCAGGTTAGGTCTTGGCCAGGAACCCCAGGTGATCGAGATTATCTGGAACCCTTCATTACGCCATGCTTCACAATCATGTTGGGCTTCTGGCACATTAAACCTTAGCAATCAATAGTAAACTTGACGCAGAATATTTAGCTACAGAGTAAATGGTTATATTGGTACTCATGTCTATGTGCTTCGCACTATTTTTAAGCAAGATTTAAAAAATCCACGTGCTCACCTCTCCATAGGGAGTCTGAATATGGCAAGCACGTATGGCAAAGTCTGTAATGTATGTGCATTCTATACCTGTGCAAAATATAACAAATGTGAACTCTGCTTCTTGCAGGTCTATCGACTAGATTGAATGGAAAACCAGAAAGAAGCATTCAGCTGCTAAGTGGAAAGCACCGAGAGCGACACCCGCACATTGACAGTGTGCAATAGGGAGGGGATTTCAGGCAAGTGTATTCAAACATTGCTAGTTATAGAAATAAAGCACGCAGTAATTTTACACTTTGTATACCAGATATGGTTTTGCAGTGGTCTTTGTTGGCTCAAAAGAATATTTGAAGGTGACGCTTCGTGCTTTACAGATGTAGATAAAAGTGCATGAAGTAACAGCTCTTGGTAAGCTTTCTCAGCCTTTTTAAAATATAATTTTTTTTAAAAGATGAACTGAGCCCACATTTTCAAGTGTTTATCATATATAAAAAGCAAATAATTGCTAAGGCCCTGTAATTCTCTTAACAACTACATGGCACATGTCACCAATTGCTAATTAAAATCATTATAGTATTCTATCTTCGGCCTATTGCCACTGTGGTCACCGCTTGATATCCTAATTGAAAGTGATTATGTTTGGAAGCTGACTGCCAGTAGGACAGTGGGTGCCAAATAGGAAATAGACCTTCCTAAAAACTAGCGTACATAAAATGGTGCATTATTTAAAATACAAAGTCAATGCATCACAGTTAGTTCAAGATATTTTGAACAAAGTCGTGTTCAGGCACGCGCTTCAGTTAAAGAGTAGCATATAGTGTTCGTGTGCGATACAGTTGTTAATCAAACTTTCTAAACATCTAAAACAGTCGCTTAAGTGCACATTGCTACTGTTAAAAAAATTCGGCATATCTCCGGTACCATGGGAATCAATTATATGCGAAGCATGCATCACGAAGTTTGCTGTGTGGCACTTTTCAAAATGAACATAACGTTATGAGGCGGATAAATGTAGTATGTACTCAGTAAACATATGTCGAAGTTTCATACGCATTCACGTATCTAGAAAACATGCAAATGTGAGGACTGGTTGTTTATAGTTGCGTATAGACGCTACCACTAGAGTGAGCACTACCAGCACCAGCTGCGGTAGACTGAAATGTTGTTCTTGTATTAGTCCGTGATGTTCTTTATGCTAAGCGTAATACAGAAGCGTATGCTGATTTTTTTTATGCTTTGAGGCAAGAGGTACGAAGTGGATCGACGTTAAGTGCAATAGTTGTGTGCACATCATGGCCTTACCAGGAAAGTCCACTACACTGGCGCCTACTAGTGACTACAATGAGTCTCACATAACGTCAGCACTCACGTTAAAGCACAGGCGTCAGTATTATCGAAACGAAGCGTGCCTTACGGTGGGACGATGTGAAAATAACACGCAAATTTTGTTAGCGTATTCCCCCGGGGCCGAGCAACGCTTGAATATAGCTTGCAGAATCATAGGAATACAAATGTAATGTTTATTAGACTGCTATAAAAGTGGAGTAAGCATTGGAACCACAATTGACGTTAACTCAGCAAGACGCCTGTGTCGTAGGTTTACATATGAAATGTTTATTGCTTTGTTATAAAATGAGATAGCCAGAACTAGAATCCCAATTGAAGTTGCACCGACCTTATGGCTGCATGTTGTCTTTTTCCAAAGCAGTTTGAAGACCTGGCATGGCTCTGTGGTAGAATAGCTGATTGCTGTGCAGAATGCTTGGGTTCGATTCCTGCTGAGATCCTGATTTTTTATCTTTGCATTCGTCGGGTCTATGCTGCAGATGTCAGTTTCTCTTAACGCTCTCACATCTAAGTTCCTTACATCTGTACTCGCTGTTCTGGGGCAGATATAAACTGTTAATCTCCTGTGGCACATACCCACGTACCACGGCCCGTGGCATACAGGTGTAAGCCACACGTGTCCGGAGGAAAGGGTTTGACGACGTACGCTACAAGATTTTCATGATAGTCATGTCGTGACCAGACAGTCTTATTCCCCAAACTCTTACCCTTCCCTGCCAATTTTGGTTTACACCAAGTTAAAGAGGCGATCACGAGAGCACCCAGACGTTGGCGGCTAGATAGATAGATACGTAGATAGAAACGCTCAAAGTGCCTGCAATCCACAAAGAAATGCTTCACATTTAATACCAACATGCATAAATTACTTCCTGAGCACATATTTTTTTGAGATGATCACCAAGGCAAAAAAAAAAAAGCTGCTCAAAACATACAGGTTCCAGACTTCTTTTTTTCTTTCCCAAAATGGTGCGCCCGCCATAGCCTGGCGAGTGTTTGTCTTAACGCTTGCATAAGTTCCAACGTTTAATATTTGCCTAAAATTAAGCATTGCGCGTTCACAAGAAAACGCCAGTATTATTTGTAGAAAGAGGTTCGAAACAAAGCCACAGTGGTATCATTTGTAGAAAGAGCTAGGCAAACGTGTGCTGTTGCATTCACATTATTTGGCAACTAAGTACCAATTGTGGTTTGCTCAAAGCTCCAAATCGTTTGCTTAGCACAAGTGTTCACTTTTCGTTACTTCTCTAGAATGCTTTCATCTAATGACCAAGAAAAGGGACCCGAGCTGCTCCGTGTGCTTCAAATTTTTCAGTGATGCGATGTCATTTCAAAATCAGATTTAGGTAGAATAAATGTGAGACAAACCTCACAGCTAAATGTCTTCATTGCTGCCATTAGCATAGGATGAAGGTTACCATGAGCATTTATGACTTTCACAATTGAAACGGCATTGTGATTAGGTAATTGAGCAAGTGGTCTGTTGCTTTGTGTTGTGTTAGTGGTTACGGCAAGTTACATTGTGTGGCTGCTGTCCAAAATATTCCTCTTTGGTCCTGGCCACAGCAGTCACATTTTGACAAAGGTGAAAAGCGACCGTCGTGGCCGTGAGGTCCATGTACTGCGCAATGTTAGAGCAAATTAAAGCACCCAAGTAATCGAAATTCGATGGAGCCCTCCACTACGGTGTGCCTCGTTATGTAGTTTTGGCATGTAAAACCCCGCAAATTATCAGCAGCTGGTCTTTTATAAAAACATCATAAGCTAAACACCTGTTAACAGTGCTTATGGTTCCAACGCAGAAGCAATGAGACTAGGTATTTTAGTTCATAATGCATAACAAAAAGTTCATTGTGGACTTTTATTAGGTCCACAGTCCAGCCAAATCAAAGTCCACCTAAATCCCTGCAACTGGTGACATAGAACTCCACGTACATGAGGATGATTATAGGTGAAGAACAAAGATGTGCCAACAAACGCCTAAAGTGTTCCTAATGCTTTACATGTGGTCATCAAAACGCGGTAAAGAAGTTGCAGCACTTATTCTCTCCTTATGCTTTTACAATGGAATTTAATTTATTTTGTGAAAAAAGTGGCATTTGGGCAGCAGAAAGTCTCGGGTAATGAATAATTTTGTTGAAAGCATGGTACTGATGAAAGAAACAAAGAATGAACAGGCCTCACTGTCGTCTTCTCTCACCTAGCATCGCTGTTATCGGTATCATAAGCAGTGATGATGTGGCCTCATATGGTTTTATGCTCAGACACATGTACTTCGGTTCAAAGTTGGAATCACTTCTGTTTAACAGCAATATTACCTGCTTTCATTTCTCGTGGTGCTCTTTGTTTCCCCGTTCCCCAAACACCTTTTGGCTGTTTCCCTGTAAGCGGAATGGCCTGCTAGCTCCTAGCATGGGCATGGCATTGTCGTCCCCCCAACCCCCTAATACTCCACGTCTCTCAAAGAATAGCGCAACACATGTACAAGATGCGCTTTGACTGTCAGCTTGTCTCGCACTGAACAAGTGTTTCAGTACACAAACAATGCTCTCAGTGACACAGTGCATGGTGCCACGCTGTAGCAGCTTTGAGGTAGCGTATAAAGTTCGGCCATAGCATGACATAGAAGTTTTAAAATCGGCAAAGTATTTAAGGACCCTGCTTTAAGTGTTCTGAGCCATCGTAGCTTGACATTCGTATTCATCTTTTTTATTTTTACAGCCCCGCTTCTAGTTGCATCTGTTGGCTGATCCGCCTGTCAGACTTCACTAAAATCATTTTATTAACTTCTACAGAATACATGTGTAACACTGCCCAGCATGTGTAAACATAAGAATATTTTTTTCTCATTGCTAATTTGCTTTCTTCCAGGTCAGTCCATCTTCGAATTTACCTGTCGCCTGCATGCGGTTAAGGAGCTCATCATGCCAAACCTCACCTTGAGGCTGACTGTTGAGCACCTGTTTGCTGTCTGCTACTGCTTAGACATCAAGTACGCTGCATGTGCGGGGGGCCACACTCGAATTTCTTCTGAGGTCAGTATCTCTTGCTTCTTATTCATTATGAGAAAATTACCTTCTTGAACAAGCTGCTCTATTCGAGAAAAGGCATCCTATGTAAAGGTGCATTAAGAGACGCCTGAGGTCATTGGTTCTAAAATACAGGGCGTGCTAACACGGACAAAAGAAAGAAGTCAAGACACCACAAAAGCCAACTAACCACAGAAAATGTGTGCAAACGTAGAAAGGAAAGAAGGCACAAAAACTTATTTGATCATGCTATGCAACAGGCGAACCTATCAATCCGGGACGTGTGGGGTCTACGCATAGGTCGGCAAACTCACTCATGAGTCGACTCACTTGGACTCGCTCAGACTCACGGCTCAATCTGAGTCTTAGTGAGTTCGGGGGAGTAATATTTTGGTGAGTTTGAGTCTGGTTGAAGAAAATTTTCGTGAGTGTGAGTCAAAGTGAGTTCGGCTCAGGAAAATTTTGGTGAGTCTGAGTCCGAGTGAGTCCAAAGTTAAATATATATTTCTTGAGTGAGTCTGAGTGAGTTCCACTGTTTTTTGCCGACCTATGTTCATATCTACTCATCTTCCACATTACTATCCTTGCCTTGCCTGGAACTATCCTTGCCTTGCCTGGATTCACGTTTGTACTCACGTCTGCTCAAACATGTTCCAAAGCAATGTATTTCATACACCATTTAAATAGTTATTGATCAGAGGTGCGAATTACGTAGGGGAGTGCCTTGACCTCCGCCCCCCCTCCCTTTGCAACTCTTCCAAGAAAGTTCTTGAAAAATATATCTGATGTCATCTCTTTCAAGAAAAATGACTTTACTAGTTTACGGGCACTCCTAACTCGTATTAGTAGGTAGTAGCCTATATCATAAGGCGCCAAGAAAAGCACCGATTACGTGAGATCTTGGTGTTATAGAGCATTGACACCACAGTCAAAAAAAAATTTAGGGTTAACGCACTCATGAGTCGACTCACTCGGACTCACTCTAACTCAGATTGAGCCGTGAGTCTGAGTCTGAATGAATTCGGGTGAGTAATATTTTGGTGAGTGTGAGTCCGGCTCCGAAAAATTTTGGTGAGTCTGAGTCCGAGCCCTAAGCGCAAAATATATTTCGTGAGTGAGCCTGAGTGAGCTTCACAAGTTTTGCCGACCTATGGCTATGTGAAAGATAACAGTTAAAGCGTTTGATTTCATCTTTATAAAAATTAACCGACAATTGGTTCATGCATGTGCTACCACTATTATCGATATGCTATGCCTCAATCATCAGGTGTGTTTCGTCATTCCTATGCAGGTATAAAATTGCGCATTCATCAATTTTCGTGTGTACTTACACTCGACAATGTAAAGAAAGATTAGAAGGTGAGCCTCCGGTTAGCGATCTCTTATGTTCCAATAATCCCTGGCTAATGAAACGACCCGTCTGTCCTACATAGAAGTAGCCGCAGCTGAAAGGAACCATTACACCACACCTGTATGGCTGGTGTACTGGTTGGTGTGTTTTACGAAAGAAATATGGGTCCATTTGCCATTTACTTGCTCATTCTTTCTCTGCACCGTGGCACAAACCTTACCTAGCTTATTGGCAGCCATAAAGACAACATCCACGCCTTATCTACTTCCTACTTTCTTTAGCCTGTGAGATACGCAATGAATGTATGTTAAACCTACGACACGCTTCTTCCTATCGGTTTCTGCAGCCATGCTCGGACTTAACATAACAGACTTTTTTAAACGTTCAGCGACAGTGGCCACTGCAACAAGAGGATAATCTACATCTGAAAAGTGCGTAACCTGTGCATTAAAGCTATCACTCATTTGGGGCTCACATGACTTTGGGAAGGCTGACTTAAGGCAAGACATCGCTATACCATTTTTTACAACCTTCGAGTGCTTTGACGAGAAGTTTAAGAGCAGTTTCAACTGCAAAAAGACTGTATAGCCATCTCTTGCCTTAAGTCAGCCCTCACGATGTCGTGTGAGCATCAAATAAGCGATAGCTTTAATACACATGTTACACGTCTTTTAGATGTGGGTAATCCTCTTGTTGCATTGGCCACTGTTGCTGAACGTTTAAAGAAGTCGTTTAAGTCCGAGCATGGTTGCGAAAGCAATAGGAAGAAGTGTGTAGTAGGTATACCATACATTTATTGCGTATTTCATAGGCTAAAGAAAGGAGGAAGTAGCTACGGCGTTGACGTTGTCTTTAAGGCTGCCGGCAAGCTAGGCAAGATCTGTTCAGCTGTGCAGGAGAAAGAATCAGCGAGTAAAAGACGAGAAGCAGACCAATATCGGTTTCGTAAAAACCCAATATGTTCACTGATTACTGTACAGGTGTGGTGTATAAGGTTCCTTTCAGCAACGGCTGCTTCTATGTAAGACGGGTTGTTCCATTAACCAGAAATTATTGGGACATTAGAGATCGACAACTGGAGGCTCACCTTCTAATCTTTCTTTGCATAGTCGAGTGTAAGTACACGCGAAAATTCGATGAATACGCAATTTTGTACCTGTATAGGAATGATGAAACGCGTCTGATGATTGAGGCATGGCATATTGATAATAGTGGTAGCACATGCGTGAGCCAACTGTCCATTACCTTGCATAAAATGAAATCAAATGCCTTAACAGTCATCTTTCACGTAGACCCCCCAAGGGAGGGATTGATAGGTTCATCTGCGGCATGGGCACGCGCAAATAAGTTTTCCTGCCTTCTTTCCTTCCTGCCTCTGTGCACATCTTCTTGTTAGTCGGTATTTGTGGTGTCTTGAATGCTTTGTTGTGTCCGTGTTTGCACGCCCTGTCTTTTAGAATGAATACTTGTCAACTACCTTATATTTGAACATAATTTAACTCGGCACACGATGACGCGGACACAAGAGAAGAAGGGAACAGACACAGCGCTGACTCGCAACTGAATGTTTATTTGGAAAACATGAACGAAAGAAAAGAATACTTCAACCCTCCTACCCATGTGACCACACTAAAACAAGAAAAAATGGCAGGTCAGCTGACATCTTGACCAAAGAAAAAAAAATTAAGAAGCGCGTGTCAGGAGTAACTGAAGAGGGCTGCGGGGGTCAAACACGTGACTCCTTTTGTACAATGTAGGAAGGGTGTCGTCTATCTTTTACATAGGTCGGCACATTAAGGGAGTACTCACTCAAACTCACTCACCACAATTTTTTCAGCCTTCGCACTCACTCACGTTCACACTCACGTCCACTCACACTCATGAGTACCCACTCACCTCCACTCACACTCATGAGTACTCACTCATACTCAACTCACCACGTTCAAATGAATGTGAGTGAGTGTGAGTTGAGTGCACTCATGAGTGAGTGTGCCGGGCTCCGTAGGTCGGCACTTTAAGGGAGTACTCACTCAAACTCACTCACCACAATTTTTTCAGCCTTCGCACTCACTCACGTTCACACTCACGTCCACTCACACTCATGAGTACTCACTCACGTTCACACTCACGACCACTCACACTCATGAGTTCTCACTCACGTTCACACTCATGTCCACTCACACGCATGAGTACTCACTCATACTCAACTCCCCACGTTCAAATGAGTGTGAGTGAGTGTGAGTTGAGTGCACTCATGAGTGAGTGTGCCGAGCTATGATCTTTTACCGTTTTCCTGCGGTCGTGTATAGGCCAAACAAGTAGGTGCATCAACATTAGGTTGTTGGAACACAGGCGTTCTTTGCAAGGAAATGCATACTCGCATGTGTCCCAACATGCTGCGCTGTGTAGTTGCGCTCCTATCTTTCATGAAGCTAAAGTTATATCGACACACAAAGATCAAACTACAGGAGAAATAATTGAAGCATATCACATCAAAAAAAGGGGTGAACAATGCATTAGCGTGCCTTCTATAGCCTTACATGATAGCGAGGTAAGGTTCTTAGATAGCACGTTATCTTAACTTTTCTGCTGTTGGAGAGTGCACGTGGGGTGTTCAGGTTGTTCCTTTTTTCTTTGGTCAAGATGTCAGCTGACCTGCCATTTTCTTGTTTTAGTGTGGTCACATGGGTGGGAGGGTTGAAGTGTTCTTTTCTTTCGTTCATGTTTTCCAAATAAACATTCAGTTGCGAGTCAGCGCTGTGTCTGTTCCCTTCTTCTCTTGAGTTCTCGTCGTCGTGCGCTTAGTTAATTATGTTCAAGTATGGTTACCAACTGGCCCAGCTTTCAGTCCTTCTACCTTATATTGTAGGGCAGTCAAAACTCGGCTCACTGTAACTAGTAAATATTTCACTTTGAGAATTCGATGTGTGTTATCAAGTGTAAACTCTCCAGGGTGATTCCATGAGAAATCGAACATGCATGTCCGGTCGATATTTTTGTTTTGTCTGGGTTTTTTATATGTTATGCGGGCACATTCAAAGTGCACGAAACCGAAAATTTTATTTCCGAAAAACGCTCCGAGCTCGAGAAAAAAAAATATTTGAAGGTGGCGGCGCAGGCGTCTTGTTTTTGCTCACAATATTTTTTGGATTTCGCGGTCGAATTTAATGCGAACTGCAAATGTGGCATCGAAAAGCTTTTGTGTTGATTTTAATAGGCAATACTGTGAACTATGGAAAACCTGTCTACATCTGAGAAACCGCGTGAAGGTAAACCAAGCATTTCTTGAGCAACATGAAGCGATTAATACATTGAACAGGTGCGTCCACCTCTTTTCTCATGCTTCTAGGCGAGGTTGCAGGCTGCAAACTCTGTACGCGTAGTCATTTAAAGAGCGGAAGCAGCCAACCCCCGCACACACTAGACAAATAAAATCTGAGAATACATTTTTCCTGAAGACAGGCCACCAGAGTGAAGTTTTGCTGCAGCAAAATAATTAGTAGTGTAAATTTACACACATGCAAGCTGATGACAACCATCAAAGGCACTGAAGCGAGAACACACAGCAAGGGTCACCTTGGCCCGTTATATCTGGTTAACAAAGCAAATGAGGACATATGATATTGAAACCGTGCATTGACTGACATAAGCGCTCTTCGATAAAAAATTTTCGTCCAAATTGAGACCGGGGTTTTTTTTATTTTGTTTTTTGAAAATGGGCTTTTCTGAAAGAACTTGCCTTTTTAACTATTTTTTTCTTTTTTTTTACGCTGCTTGTAGGAAAACGATCTTTGGCAGAACTATTTCAAAGCCTTTCTTATATACGCGACACAGTTTTGAAGTTCCTGTGTAAAATAGCAAACGGGCGAAGACGCATCAGACTTAGCAAACATTTTCGATTTGGGCCGTGTGTGCCATTTTTTTACATTTTTTCCGTTTGGAGGACAGCATCGAGAAAGCACAGATGTAGTTCACAGTATTGCCTATTAAAACCAACACAAAAAATTTTTGACGCCACGTTTACAGTTCACATTAAATAAGGCCGCAAAATCCAAAAAATATTGTGGTGAGCAAAAACAAGACGCCCGCGCCACCACTTTCAAATATTTTTTTCTCGCTCTCGGAGCGTTTTTCGGAAATAAAATTTTCGGTTCCGTGCACTTTGTATGTGCCCGCATAACATATAAAAAACCCAGACAAAACAAAAATATCGACCGGACATGCATGTTCGATCTTCTCGTGGAATCACCCTCCAGGTGATAATGGCTCATCTCTTTGTTTGTTGTTGTCTTGTCCACTTAAAGCTGTATAGGCAAACATAACCCTTGCATGTGCTTAGCATTTTTATATCTTGCATAGCAGTGTGCATTAGTAATATTATTTTCATAGATGATCATGTGTGGCTGCATAGATCTGTATGTAGGTTAATGTACAGAGGTGGTAATGGGTTAAATGCCATGCGAGGCTTTACATTAGAGGTTTCAAATAGGGGCTCCGAAGGTTTGTGCTGGCTTCGGGTCACGCAGGATGTTTGAGCTTTTGAATGGGGCAATATTTGTGTCCAGCGCTTGCAGTGTCACGATGCAAGTGCTAAGCATAGGCAAGCTACGATGACCAGCGATTAAAACCTTGTATAGGAATTAGCCTCAGGTACGCAGAATCCTTTAACTTATGTGAAGCATTTTTTAGCGAACCAAAGACATTTTGTCCGTTTCTATCTACCTATCTCTATATATCAGCTGCTTACGTCTGGGCGCTTTCATGGTCACCTGCTTTACTTGGTATATACCAAATTTGGCACTAGAGGGTATCAGCAATGACGAACCTGACAGGTCATGACATGAATAACGTGACATGGCTGTCACTTATTCCTTCATGAAACGCTTTTTCACATGCGCATACCACAAACTACGGTCCGTGTAATGCGGGGTGTGCGTCACAGGTGATTGATTCATTGTTTATGTCAGTCGAGAAACGGTGAGAATATGCATTGCAAATAATAACACGATAGCGTTAAGGAGCATGTGCCAAAGCAAATCCGGTACCAGCATCGGTGGCATTATCAGTGAACGAAAATTTTGATGGATGGAAATAATAATCCCAGTTTGAGCCGAACTTGAAGCCATGCATTTTGCATCGCAGTCTAGTATTCTAATGCAGAGCCGCACATTTGCTTGAAATTGCTTATGAAAAAGACCCTATGTAGGCATGATGTTATGACAACAATTGTGGTCGCAGTGTTTGGTATCAGCTTTCATAAAATGTAATAAACAATACGTATGTACTCCTATGAGTTGACAAGCTATGTCGAGCGTTGCTCGACTCCATAGGAATACGATAACGATCACCGTTTGTGACATGCTTGTCATCCTATCATAGAATGCATTTCTTTTCAACAAAACTGACTTCTTTGATGTAGTAACATGCGAGGCAACATACGTTGGGCCAATAAGTAGGGCACTGTGTTTTCGGAGTTTATTTTTCTTGAAATTCGGAAAGTTTTCTGAAGTTTTCTTTTTTTTTTTTTTTTTTTTTGAAGAAAATTCAGCGTCCATCAGTTTGTTTCTAGTAAATTCCCAATTCTCCGAAATTCGGTGTTGAATTCTGCGTTATAAGTTGTGCCGTGTCCTTATTAATTTTATTTTCAGTGAAACTGTTGCTGATAATCCTGTTTTTAAATCCTTTCATTTTTTGTCGCTTTCTGTTCATTTATACTTTTAAAAAGGCTGTTGACGTCCACTGCAGCAAACCCGCCAGTGTTCTTTTTTGGAGGGTGCAGAAGCTAGTCAAGCTGCTTCTCAGCTTTTTCTCCCAGCCACCCTCATCTTGATGAAAAGAAAGGACCTATTCTTATTACTATTCTCAATACTCCGAAATCTAGATAACATTTTATCTGAACACGAAAACATATGAACACAGTAAGTATATTTTACATGTCTGGAAGGTTCCAACGTGCAAATACGTACGTATACATACAAACACATATACTTGAATACGAAACACCTACGTTTGTTCGTATTACAACCTTAAAGCTTGTTGTAGACGCAAGCATACCGAGGTTGCGGCCACTGATGCAAGTGCTCTCCTTCCGATTGGTGATTGTCAGCTTTGAAAATGCCCTTTGAACGTTGAAAATGCTGCTTTAAAATTGGAGCTTATCGGATAAATCTGAATGGTCAAAAATTTTACCGGCGAGTGTTTATTCGATTTATGCGGATTTATCTGAGAACACGGCGCCCTAACCATAAGCTGTGCTTAGGTGCCAGTGCACTCAACAAGCCTGTAAGCTCAGAATCTGCACACCACTCAATTTACAGTAAGACACCGATCCAATTTGCAACACGAGTCTCAAATAAAAAATAAATAAATATTATTTAAATAAATAGGGCAGAGTAGGCAGCTACTCGCCGGCTGCTTCGCATTAAATCGATTCCCATAGTGCAGGGATCTGCTGGATTTTTTATTCCAAGTTTGTTATGGTAATTAATTTGCTGACAATCGCCATCAATTGTGTGAAACGACATTACTTGCCGTCGTAACCTGAGGCAATCCGAGTTACCAAGTGCCTACGAGCACTCAAATCGGCTGCCAATTCTAAAAACATGGGCTATTTTCTGACTGACCTTTGTTGTATGCATAAGATGGAAGAAAGCGATAACCTATACCACCATTTATTTATTAAAAACGTCAGTTGAGAAATTGGCTCAGTTTGGTCTTGGCGAAGAGGCCAATGGGTGGCACCATATTTGTTTGGTGCACAGCTTTTGTAGCTGCCTGTGGGGCTCTCGCTTAATTCGAGAAATACCTTGCCCAAGGACCCCTTTTAATGCTTTTTAGGTCTCGCACACGTGCAGTGGCATTGACACTATTTCTTCAGGACCCCTATTCTAAAACCTGTGATTATGTGGAATACACCTTGCGTTACACGTTAAGTGCAACCATGATGGCCCTTAGCATTGCTGTTTTTGTGTATATCTGTGACATGGCTGTCTCATGTTTATTCCAGGTACATTGTTGGCACATGACAAGGGAACCACACAAGGCAAAAGCTAAGCGACACAGAGGAGTCCATTCAAATGTTTTGGCGGCTTGCTTGGAGAGTGAAATTTTCAAGAAAAAATAGGGCTCTGCAAGTATATATTGTCTTGTTCGGCAAGAAACAGCTCAATTTGTTCTTCCACAAGATGTGTGCAATCCGCAAATGTTCAATGTATTTATATTCAAATACAATACAACTTTCAACTGACTTTTTTTGTGTTTTCTTTTTCTGTAAAAACGCTATCCTGAATATTCATGCAACCTTATTCAAGTATCAATTTAACTTAGTGCGGAACATTTGAAGGTGTTTGAAGGAGAACGAAAAAGCTCACCATATGGGAGCCAGACAGTTGAATAATTATTATATTTGATCATTCTAACCAATATTTTCTTTTTTTGTGGGCTCTCGACTATACAGGTTCCGCTTTAGTCAAACCACCAAACACAGAACTACAGCACTAGTTCGCACAACAGCATAGAGGCCTACTAATACAAATGAATGCTGCATGAGACAGAATGAAAAGAGACGCAATTATGAGAGTCCATTTCAGTCGCTGATGTATGTGGCCTTCTTCCCTCCCATCTATTTATGTTGGATCACTTTCTGGTACTTTGATTATTCATTGAATAGGCTGTTATCAGACAGGAATGATACAAATTAAATACTTTCGTCGCAAGCACCACAGTTCTCATGTTAGATCCTGCATGTGCCAAGTACGGTAGGAAATATAGTCGCACGTTAAGTGATGTAACAATATACCCATCGTACGGTATGGACAAGATCAGTACATAACAACGGGTTTAAATGTTTTTGCTTGTGATACAGTACTAGCAATGTTATGAGGCGCTACGGCTTCAATAGCAGATAGTTGTGGTACGGCGTTGCTAATGTTATGAGGCACTACGGCTTCAATAGCAGATAGTTGCGGTACGGCATTGCTAATGTTGATAAATAGGTACGGCTTTACAGCTATTGACCTGCGTTACGGGATTCGTAACGTTGAGAAACACTACGGTTTCAAAAGTAGTTCCCTGAGCTACGGCATCGGTAATGTTTGTAAGAAACTACGGCTTCATTAGTGTCCTATGCCGTAATGGGAAACAGTCTGGCATCAAGAGTTAACGCCTTGTTTTACCGTATGGTTACGGCTTTTTTTTTAACAGTGTACAAGAGCAGCTGCGCATCAGACGAGCACCGGCAGAAATGACCGCATCCGCTTCGCTAGCATAGCAGAAAACTTTGAAAATGAAATACCTCACCGCACAAAACACAGTAAGATCGAAATAGAAAAATCCTAAGGGTGTCTTATATTGTCGCTTATTTTCGCATACAACTTTAAAGCCTGCGGCATTGCCTTGTCACGGGTGGATGCACACATGCCGGCACCAATGGTTGCGCTCTCAAGATTTATGTAGCAAGCGGGACTGCCGCTGACCGGAGAACGTCGGACAATGAATGAGCGGAACTCTATATATATTTTAAAGGTGAACATTTGAGAGACTTCTCTCTGGTTGGGAAGGAAATAACTTTGGGAAAGGGACACCAACCAACTTATTCAATTAAAGTAATAACATAGTTTTACTTTAAAATAAAGAATCCCGACGTTTCGGGTCCAACTCGGACCCTTCTTCAGGGGTGACTGAGTGGCACCAGGGAGAAACAGAGTTTTTGGCGCCTTCTTCTCAAGGCGGAGGGGGGGGGACGCTTGTTTTCACCGACGTGACGTAGCCCATTGTAGTACACACTCGGGAGCGCGCCAGCCGACCGGTTCACGTTTCCAGGAGTTGCCTGGATATGCCACGATTCCACAAAAAGCCGCTTGTGGAAACTGACCTGACAGTCGACGACACGGGAGTTGTCAAAGGCGATGCGGTGGTCGTTGACCTCGCTGTGCTCTGCCAGCGCGCTCCTTTGTCGGTCAAACTTGCGGACGTCGTTCCGGTGCTGTCGCAGCATCTCTGAAAGGTTTTTGTCTCGCCCACGTACGACGCGCCACAATCCGCACAAGGGACAGAGTATACCACTCCTTGCGCTTTCTTTTTAGGTGGCCTGTCTTTTGGGCGCGGGAAGAAGCGGCCGAGAGTAGGCGTTGGCTTATGCGCCACTTTTATTCCCTGCCTCGAGAGAACAATATACATAGTCGCGGAGGCACTCGGCTGCCGCGCTTCGGTCAAATGAGCGGAGCCTTGCCGGACTTCTGATGTTGTAACCGACTACAGACGAATCGGCAGCCGAAGCCTAAAGTCTTATTCAGTGCAAGATTAGCATTGGTCGCGCGACCATTTGCGACTTGCCACCAAAAAGCGACTACCTGCGACCTGTGTTCACCCCTGCGTTCGACGTATTTCTGCGTTCGACGTTCACGTCGAACGCACTGCCGCTCATGCCAATGCCGCACACAGTACCGCATTTACCCTATTGTAACGCGTGGGGTGACTTTAGGTAGAAAAAATCTGGAAAAAAACTCGCCTTACATTCGAGTAAATACGGAGATGTGACCTCCTCTTTCTCCGTCACCGATTGGTTCTGAGGTTCGCGACTGCTGCAGTCGCGCGCCTGAAGAATGGAACGGCGAGCGACTGATACAAAGCGATCGCTTATCGAACCAAGAAACTAGTGGCCACCATTTGCGACCAGTTGCATTGAGGCTAACTTGAACCGCTGCTCATCTCAGGTGTGAAACAATCTTTAGTGGCGACGCATTAAAGACTCAAACGTCACGTAAGACTCCTACGAGCCCTATGGGTCGCCTCCTCTTAATTCGTGTTTTTCGAGCTTCCTCTCGCGTTGCGCACTTTCGCGCAGAGCACAAAATGCACGATGTCCTTGCTAATTGTCTGCCATTTGTGTGACCTTACTTCATTACTCCATAGCCACTACTAGGCCGAACCTTACGAACGCCTCTTTTACAGCGAAAGCTGTTATGTGATCACAACAAGGGTCGTTCCTGCGCCGTATAGTTGTCCGCCGCCGCCGGTGTCCGTAACCAATATCGCACGAAATAAGAAAAAACTAAATAAATAAAAAACACCTATGACAGAATGGGAATCGAACCCGCGTCTTCTGCGTGGCAACCCAGCATTCTACCACTGAGCTACGCCGCTTTTTTTTTTTCTTTCATGGTATTTATTAAATGTGTGCTACAATGAACATAAATGGCACTAATAGTATGCAACAAGTACAATCACATAGCGACAATAAGCGCTCTGGCGTTACTGAGGAAACACCTGACTTCTAACAACGTGCAGTAGAGCAGCGAGAGTTCATCAAATCATGTCACACACAAAAGATGGTGAGGCCAAGCACCTCACCAAGATGGGGTACCAGTCCGGTTCAAAGTCTATTTCGTCATAAATGTCCTTTAAGTGAACAGCCATTCTAATAAAATGTGTTCTCGAAGAAATGGTGGGTTCTGCGTTGCGGTCTTGCATTCGTGTCTTCCATAGGCTGTGCATACCCATGAGGAAAAACATATCGAAGGGCACTTCATCCAGTGATGTTGGCAGAAGATAACGTATAGTGTAAGAATTGATTTCAAAACGTTTCTTCAGAGCCCGTTGAAGGACATCCCAGAACAGGATAGCGTCTTTGCAGCTAACGAAGCAGTGTTCTATTGTCTCTGGCACATCACATAGGCGGCAGTTAACAGAAGAAACAAAAATACCTTTTCTTTTTAACCATGTGTTTACCGGCAATGTTTCAGAGTGGAGCTTATAAAAGAATGTTTTTGAATTCGGCGGGATATACATTTTGCGCACTCGTTTCAACACATCATGGCCAGGAAGATCGGAGTACAATGAACGGTACAACGGAGGCGGGAAAAGCATGGTTAAAAGATCCTTATACAGTACCTTGCGCGATACTGTGTACAGGTATTCTATGGAAAAGCGAGCTTTAAGGAACCGAATTGCGAGGTAGACTTCCTGCATGAATCCCCACAAACACGGGCGATCGGAGAAGCTTGATGAAACAATTAAGTCGGGTAAACAATCAACAAGTGTAACCTGTAAGAATGAACGGATTACGGGATGTGAATTGTCTCGAAAAAAAGAAGAATCGTGAAACTGTTTGCCATAGATAAAGATGTTTTAATCCCAACCCGCCCTCACTAACTGGCCTGAATATGTTGTCACGCCGCATGGGCTCAAAAGTCGAAGACCATATGAAGGTAGCAAAAATTCGATGAAAGCGTTGTACATAAAATCTTGCGCAATGGATAAGTTGCAATACGTAGTAGAGCTTTGTTGCTAAGAAAGTATTGCAGGCTTCAGCTCTCCCAAATATTGAAAGTCGATGGGGAACAAACGTCTGGGCTTGTCGTTCAAGCTTAGGGACGCGCTCCTTCCAGTAATGCGCACTGAATCTATACGCGTCTAGCGGTACACCGAGGTACTTTGGTGGTGTTCGTGTCCAATTAATCCCTGCGAACTGATTTGGCGTGCTACCCCACAATCCAAACCATAGTCCTAAACTCTTAGAGGCATTCAAACGAGCTCCTGATACAACGCCAAAATTTTCAATTGTCGATACCACATTTTCTACACTTCGTTTATCCGTGCAAAAGAAAGCGACATCGTCTGCATAAGCTAATACTTTAACTTCACTGCCTAATATACTGAAGCCGTGAATACAACCGGACTGTATTATGCTTAAGCACAGGGGTTCTAGATAAAGCGCAAACAGAAGAGGTGATTCCAGACTTATACTCTAAAGGTACGCTTGTAACTGATACAAAAGACATTACTTTGAAGTTTGAAAAGTACTATGAAAGTTTATTTAGTTCTCCTTCTGATGACCCTGATGTTCACCTCAAGGCTAGTTTTGTTTCTCTTTTTGAGTCCCTTGAAGGACGATGATTGTGCAGTCATTAATGGACCCATTACTATACAGGAAATTGAGCAAGCAATTGACAACTTACCTTTATCGAAAACACCTGGCCCTGATGGCATCTCAGCTGAATTTTACAAAGCTTTCAAAAAAAGCGCTGTCTCCAATATTGCTGGATATTTTTCAAATAAGTTATGACATGGAGACACTACCACGATCTTTTTTGCAAAAGCCACACTGTTTTAATACCGAAAACCTCCGAAAGGGAAAACTTCGCTCCGTCGAAGGTTACAGGCCAATATCGCTGTCAAACGTGGACTACAAAATTTTTGCGAAAGTATTATCAAATAGGTTGCAATTTGCGATGTCGATCCTCATTGGGCCTCATCAGACATGCGGAATTAGGGGTCGATCTATACAAAACAATATACATGTCGCTCGTACAGTTCTTCAGTACTGCTATGGTTATCAAAAACAGCTTGCAATGCTGCAGGTTGACCTTGCAAAAGCCTTTGATCGTGTTAGTCATTCGTTCCTTTTTTCTCTTCTTGAGTATGCCAATGTTGGCACAGTTGTGCTTAAAGGCGTTAAACTTTGTTATAATGAATGTTCAACACGTCTAATTGTTAATGGTCAGCTCTCGAGACCTGTTTCTATTTGCTCTTCTGAGCTACGCCGCTACTTGAAACCGCGGTGCAAATTGACCCTATGCAGGGTTCATGTCGGGTAAGGAATTGCGTTAACATGTGTTGTAAAGCGTTTTAGAACCGCAAAAGTAAGAACCAGGCGTCACACAATGCGAATTGCGTAACGAGTGGGGAGCGTTCAATGCCTCGACCCATTACAAAAGCCTCAGGCAAAATTATTCATCGTCGTCAGCCACAGCATCAGCAAAGTGCACATAATTCGTTACAAGAGTGTAGCGGGTACCGCGCTTTTCTGAAGAATGACGAATAATGGCATAGCAGACCCTTCCCCACTACACAAAAAATATGATAATTTATGGCGTAGTGGGTACCATGCAAGTGCGCTTGTAGTAGTTGCCGCAAGAGTTTTAAAAAGGCTCTAAAAAGGCCGCTCTCCCAGCTTTCGCTGTAGCTGTGCTGCGCGTTCCGGCGCAGGCCTGGTGATTTTTTTTTTTGGGGGGGGGGGGGGAGGTCCCGCGTATACGCCGCAACGACGAAGCGAAAGCGCTACTCTCGCGCCTCGAGCCGCATTTCAGAGGTCACGCAATATATGTTACGCTTTTAGTAAAGCTTCAATTTTAGTTGGTACGGCATTGTAATATAGTTGCTCATTTCGCTCAGCGCAACTACATTACAATATGTTATGCCAAGTACTGCGTATTAGGAGAGTTGGTGCATTATAATGTCGTATTGCTGTAGCGCAGGCTCAGTTACAGCATGAAGAAACGAGGCGGAAGTGAAGAAGAGAATGACAGGAAACAGGATGAGCGCTATACTTCCAACTTTTGTTTATTTGGTGACCCTACAGCGCATTACTATATGACCCGCTTACAGCGCACGTGACGCCGCACAGATGACCAAAAAACAATAACTAAACGTGTGGCTTAATAAGCGGTTAAAGGCGGGCTAGTGGTACATGTCGTTTAATGAATGAACGACGTGAACGACAGCGCCCGTCCTTGTGTGCTTCTTTTGCTCCATGTGGCTTAAACTACGTTTTCTGGTCACGTGTGCTGCGCCACACGTTTAGTTGTTTTTGGTCATGTGTGCGGCATCACGCGTGCTCTAAGGGAGCCTCATATATGCTCTAGGGTCATAGAATAGACGAAAGTTGGAAGTCTAGCGCTCATTCTGTTGCCTGTCATACCCTTCTTCGCTTTCGCATCTTTCCTTCATGCTCAAACTGAGCTGCGCTGTAGCAATACGACATTTTCTGTTATGCAATTCCGTGCGCACGTCGCGATTTCGCTCACGGCCGCCTTCGCATGAAACATATGAGGGTTTCGCTTGAATAAGCTTTTATTCGGAAAAGAACGACAATTCTCCCTCGGCTGGTGCTCCGTTGCCCTTCGCGACACTGCGAGCCTGCTGCCCCTGTTGTTGCTCTTCCTCACAGCCTAATGTGAACAACGCGGACTTCCAAAAGGAAAGGCTAGACTTGCAGATGGAAGGAACGCACCGGCGATTAGAGACTTCTCGCAGGACCCATAAGCAAGTCTGAGTTCAGGGTATCTCGCTTAATGTCTTACAATATCGTCGTATTCATATCATTCCTTTAATGCCACTTAGTCCGCCGTGGTGGAGCAGCGGCTATGGTGCTCGGCTGCTGACGCGAAGGTCGCAGGATTCGATTCCGGACGCGGTGGTCGCATTTCGACTGAGGTGAAATGCTAGAGGCCCGTGTACAGTGCGATGTCAGTGCAGGTTAAAGAAGACCATATGGTCGAAATTTCCGGAGCACTCCACTACGGGCTCTCTCGTAATCATATCGTGGTTTTAGGACGTAAAACGCCAGGTATTATTATTTTTATTTAACGCCACTTATTTAAAATAGAGCCTGAAAACAAGCCAAATCAGCATTGAGCACTATTTTGGGTCCACGGAGCGACCTCCGCAAATTCCGTGTTGAGTGACCCGCGCGTCGCAACGGGATGCTTTCTCTATCCACTCAGTCTACCGCGTCACAGCAACGCTGGCCTAGGCGACAAACTACAAAATTTTCATAAGCGACCAGATGGACCATTGTGCTGAGAAGGGACCCGCACGAAAGCGATCTCCATTGATCAAGTACTACGAAATAACGTAGATGGACAGCGCAGCAGTACAGTTACAAAGAGCACCACGAAGTCAGTCCCGTCCTTGTAGCGGTCCATCTAGCTGTGTTGTACGTCGTAACAGACCCGAGGCAGTGACCTAGTTTTTGAGTTTAGGCGGCCATGTTGAGTACCGCTTCTGTAGTAACTATAGTGCCGAGTGAGGTTTAATGCAGAATGTCTGTCGACTTCGTATTGAACCTGCCTCCCCAGATTTACCGCTCTTCCGGCGTAAGGGACCAATGTTCCAACAGGATTGAGTACACTCTCAGTCAGGTCCTGTATAACGAACTGCATATAGGGCGGTGCGCCTCTACATACTCAATAAAATCCCGCTTGTAGGGAGCCCAACGAAAAAAAATAAGCGTGAGGCGTCTCGAACCGCCGCGCAAACGGGATCAGGGGGAGGGTGCTCCCATGGGCTCCCTATAGGCGTGTAAAAGCGGCGCCGCGCGACATGAAAGCTTTACGACGCATGCGCAGCGGGCGCAGAACACGGCGGGTGCGACGGCGCGACCGCGAAAAAAAAGAAAGAAAGAAACGGGAGAGAGCCACAGCGGGCCTGGCATGGGCCGGCGCCGCGGGGGCCGCGTAGCGCGGCGCGCTCACGCGTTCTCCGTGGCTTGCACGAAGAACGCGTGATCTTTTCCGAGTTACTCAGCTGTTTTCTGCCGCCGCGACTACCAAGCAAGATCATGCGCACGCTGCGTGCTCGGCACAGTCCGGAACACGAACGGTAAGTAATGCTTTTGTTTTCTGTTAGCTCGTCGTATCGTCGCTCGGGCGCTTGCAGGTGTCGTTCTGTACTGTGTATCGCGGGCAAAGTACAATAAAAAGCAAAAAGAAAAGGAAGGGCATTAGGCGCACATATCAACGGTGTGAGGTGCCTGATGCGCGTGTGAAGACTACTGTGAGGGCAGTACTGACATCGTACGGCTGCGTACGGCCAGTTAATCGACGCGCCAGCGCGCTTTGTTTAGGATATTTTGTGTGATATGATTGCTTGCGATGAAGCACTAATGCAGCGACGTGCTTTCAGGAAGTACTCAAGCGAAAGGCCTCGCTTATCGCGCCGTCGTTTGGTCACATGTGCACTAAGCCGATGTTTCTTTTCATTTTACTCTGTTCTCATACTTCATTTCTTTGTGTTTATCCTCAGTGTTGACTTGTGCTCATTATCAACGTGTGGCATAAGCGTGCGCCCGTGTCTGTGGCCTCATCGACAAAGGCAGTGCAAATTTGGTCGGGGTTAGTGTGGAGGTTATCACTGTCTGAGTAGTTGGCAACACTACTAATACTGAACATCCTGTGTGTATTTTTAAGAATTAAATTTACTCGAAGGCCAAAGATTGCAGGAAGGATAAAGAAATAGATGTCAAGAAAGGCAGGTTATTCAGTTAGCTACACTGTGCAACGGAAGGTGGTAAGATGAATAAAACTTGAGAGAAAAGAAATATTACAAATGAAAAAAAAAATGAAACGAAACAAGAGTGCGTCGCCACTCATTGTCTGTTTATAACATCAGTTTTGCATAAGAAGCGCGACGGCGCTTTCAATGCTAACATAAAAGGCATCAGACCACAAAGCAGCAGTAGCAATGAGAAAAATGTAATAGCTGGGAAAACTGTTGTCCTATAGTAAAAAAAAAAAAGCTTAATGTACATTGCCAATTTGTGTAGGCCTATTGTTTGCGGAATAATGATCGGATAATTTAAGTCCTTGGTGTTCAGGAACCCGAGCGCAATAAATGTAACTGTTAGCAAAGTGTTTTAGACAGACTAAACTGAATTTATACCAGTCATTCGATTTGAGTTCTGATTTACCTCACAGCTGATCAGTTCAGCATGTTGCACTGAGTCACTTACATATTTGACTTTACAGATGGTGCTCAAGATCACCTGTGAATCACTGTGGAGCTATGAGCACCAGTGGCTCTCTAAGAAGCGATGCAGCTCGTCTGGATGCTTCACAACATATCGGTTGGTACCAGTTCTTGTTATTTTAGAATATGCAATGAACTGCTATCCATTGCCTAATTATGCAATGGAACAAATTATTGTAATCAAGGAAGTCATTGGTACTATGAAAACCTTTAGAGTACCACCAATTAAAGCACATTTCCATGGTAGGTTTTACCTCAGCCACATTGATACAATTCACATAATGTGCACCTACAAGACTATTGATTTAACAGTCAAGTGCCTCTAGAACAGACGCCTCTGTCATGAAATGGACTGTACTATGAAGCATAGCTGGTATATGCAAAAGAGCAGAAAATGAATGAGAACAAAGTCGTCATAAGAAAATCCATCTAAAGTTAATAAACTGCTCCCATGCTCCGATTTCTATCTTGAAATCACACGGTTGAACGTGCCGGTTGGTTGAAACGGCTAGTACCAAGCAAGTAGATGTGCTGAACAGGGCAATCAGTAAATAGGATGGGATGGGCTGCATGCATCTTGTGATGTGTGTTGCCTCTGTTAGGTAAATGTATATATTCATGCAGACTTAGTCATGTTGATTGCACATCCAGTGAGTGCTGGCAAAGGGATATTTAAGGTAATACCAAGTAGTAATCAGCAAAAATATTTGTCAGAACATATTCATTTCATAAATGGCTAGAAGCAGGGCGGCACGTGGCTTACAGGTATGTTTTAACTACTCCGTCATTGGTTTAGCCAGGAAGGAGTGAAGAACTAACAGGAGGAGTTAGGTTCTGCTATGGTATTAGCATAGTTTTAGGTTTAAATGCACAGTAACAAACCAAAACTCTCCACTGTGGTATGCCTCACATGTTAAACATGGGTTTTGTCACATCTAGCTCCAGGTTTAATTAATTTATTTGGCACAACGTACAGTAAGTTTTGAGGATGGATGAATTTTTCTTATAAAAGCACCTTTCATAAAACAATGATCAACAGTGCACACTAGCCATCATACCTTTGTAATAATACACAGTTGGGCTAGGCTATGTTGTCAGCCATGTTCTTTATTCCGAACACACTCATCTTCCTCGTCTTCCCTCAGCCCTTCTATAACCTCTTCACCACTTCCACGTACACTCCCCCTCTTTGAAGACTCATCCCTCCTGGGATGATACATGAAGACGTTTCCAATGGTTGCAAACTCGAGCACACCATCATCGTTGACGTAACCAACCCTCTTGAGAACGCCTTGTTGCACTGCAGTCTGAACCACTCGATAAGGTCCCATGTACACCTGCTTCGTGCCGGGAAGGCCTTTTCTGACGAGTATCAAGTCGTTCAGCTGTATATGGGGTATCCGTGTGTTGTGGCGGCGGTCGAAGTTTCTCTTCATATCTTCTCGGTATCGCTGGTATGCTTCCGAAGTTTTAGGACTTTCGCACAATTGCAGGCGGTCAGCAATGCGAAGCTGTTGATCCGCAGGAAGCACTGGTGCCTTTCCGAATGCCGCAAAATACGGGCTACAGCGGATGCTCGCAGTGTGCGACCGATTGTGATGAGCGACAGCTGCCTCAAAGCAGCACTTCCATCCGCCTTGAAAACTTGAGTACATAGAAATGAACTGCTTCAAATCTCGGATTATCCTTTCAGCCATGCCATTTCCAACAGGATGGTACGGCGCGCAGCGTCGCAAAGTAACTCCTCGTTCCTTCGCCACTCTTGCAAACGCTGGCTCAGAAACGCTGGTCCATTGTCTGATATTACTACTTTGGTACACTGCAAAAAGTAT
>JALIZH010031678.1:0-10631 GCA_030522465.1 Rhipicephalus appendiculatus
AACAGTTCCATGTTTGACATCCACAAATGACGAATCAGACCGGTGTCCTTCGAGAAAACGCAACAGCGCTTTTGTTGCCTTTCGGAACTGTGATGGGTCACCCATGGTCCCAATACATTCTCGACAGTGAAAGCGCTTCCGTCCGGTTGATGTAGAACAGTGCGGAGGTGAAGCCTCTCGTTTGCGTATGTCGGGTAGTAACACAAAATGTGATAAATAGTTTCATCGACGGCACAATCATTGCAGTCGGCGTTGTCGGCCATCTCAATCTTAAATGAGTAGGCGTTGGTGAAAGCTACACCCACACGCAGACGGCACAACACTGTACCTTCCTCCCGGGAATGACGTTGAATACCAGATGGGGCTAGGGGGTGGCGGTGCTTCGATGCCTCATCAAACGCGGAAAATTGACCGGCGTCCCTTGTCGGCGTCCCCTGTCGGTGGCGTCAACAGAAATACCTCAAAGCTCTGTGCTTGGACCTTTTGCTCTTTCTCAGGTGTATAAACGACTTACTTGATAGTGTGTATTCTTCAATTAACCTGTTCGCTGACGACTGCGTTATCTACCGTGTAATTAACAGTCACTCCGATGCCGATCTTCTTCAGTCTGATAACAACCACGTTCGTGGCTGGACTAACACGTGGAATATAGAATTAAACACTACTAATAAATGCAAGCTCATGCGCGTTTCTCGTCGTACTACTACACTGCCATCTTATTATCTTAACAACACTAGCCTCGAATACAAATATCTAGGCGTACATATCACTTCCGAGCTTTCTTGAAGGATGCATATAGATCATGTAATCAGCAAAGTTAATCGCATGCTGGGCTACATACGCCGCAATTTTTACCTTTATTCTAGTGCTGTAATGTTAGTTAATTATAAATCACTAGTTCGTTCTAAACTGGAATATGCTGCATCTGTGGGGGACCGCAGTCAAGAAACGCTCATCTTTCAGCTTAAATCTGTCCAGAAGCGGGCTGATGATATCATTTTTTCTAATTATCATCGTACATCCAGCGTCACTTCCATGACAAAGCAAGCGTATCATTACCTCTGCTATCTCAACGTCGCAATATGTTTCGTGCTTTGTACTCTCAACTGTTTTTTTGATCTTGTACTGTGCGCCGTTTATTGTTAGTTAGCTTTACTACATCTACGTAATCCCTCCCCCGTTTTTTAGGTTGAAAATATCTTGAATTACAAATGTAACCCACTCTTCTTGAGTATGTAAGGGCCGCCTTCAGAGACTTTCTCTCTGATGCGTATAGCCTGCATTCACAGAGAACATGATTCAGATCTTCTGGGACGTTACATTGAACACACATGTGGTGAGTTCGACAGTTTAATCTTGCTACTAAAGTGTTTAGTGTATGCGACGTTTAATCCGATGCCGCTGCAAACATGTTTCCCTTTTGCCTGTTTAGGTCTCGCGGCATATCGAAGTCACACGATGGATCGATCTCGTAAAGAGACCCCCACTGGTGACTAGCGTCTGTCTAGACGGATTGCTTGGAGGCGCCAGTTGCGACATATTCCGGGCGCATGGCAAAGAAACACCTCTGCGTTACGCTCCACGAAAGCGTTGTTGACTTTCTTGCGGGCCACGCGCCTGAACGAAACTTTGTAAATAGTGTAGTCCACGTGTGCATAGGCGTGCGCACGAGGGGGGAGCAGGGGGGGGGGGGCGGCCGCTCCCTCTATTCACTGCCTAAGAAAGGGGGTCGCAAGGTCTGCCCACGCTTTGTCTTGATAGGGAGGGGGGGGGGGCGCTGCGACGAGCCTTCGCCCCCCCCCCTGAAGAGGAACCCTGCGCCTATGTACGTGTGTGTTTGGCTGTATGTGTTATGCGTTTATCAGTGTATATACCATAATCATCACCCAGCACCTGGAGTATATGTCAGGCCAATGCCTCCTCTAGAAAAATGCCTGCGGCGTCGCTTGATATCCCATTGTAGCAGTGCTGCCTTGAGTTGTCGTCGCTTGCCGAGGGATGGCGCCACGTTCCAACCTATTGTTTTCAATAGGGCTGGGGTGGTTACTTCTCACAAATGTCCGGTGACTTCTCACAAATGCTTGATCGTTCAGTATAAGGCTAAGACCTTTATTTCCCAATAATACTGATTTCTTTGCAGATAGTTTCTGTGCTGCATTGAATGGTTCGCAAACTTCCCCCGCTCTAGGGTTTTTGAGGTTTTGTGCAAAACACTGTGAATTGTTTGAGCCATATAGTGAATTTTCTGAAATGACCTTTTATGCACTGCAACAGCGTACAAAACTGGGCGAGTTGGTTGAATTCATGGTTTAAAATGCAGTGCAAAAAGACGATACACAAGATGAAGGAGGACACAGGACAAGCGCTGAACTAGCAACTCCTGGTATGCCAACGGACAATTGGCATACTTACATGGTGTTGGGGCACATCCGATTATCATTGATGCCGGAGACCTATGCTGAGGCCTTACCGTTGCACAGTGAGGGGCTGAATTACGCCACTACCTCTAAATGGTGTATGTGAAGCAGGTAATGTTTTGTAGCTGGGCTAGGCGTACGCGCCAGCCTTCTCCCCTTAACAACAAAAGAACGTAGAGGAGGCTGAAGTTTTACCCAGAGTGGAACACGATAAGAATATTTGGGGCTCTATTTGTCGTAACCACAGTATGCTTATGATGCACCCCGTAGTGGGGGGGGGGGGGGGTTCCAGAAATATTGATCTGATGTTCTTTGATGTGCAATAACATCGTGCAGAACGTGTGCCTCTAGCCTTGAGAAACGCCTATTATTATTATTTGTCATCGGTAAAACACTCCCTCCATTCGAATTTCGAGGCGGGGGCCTGGGTATCAGTATCAGCAGTAGCAGGAGCTACTGCTGCTTGTTGTAGCAGTAGCTATTGTTGTCGTCGTCGTTGTTGCCGTTACGCGCAATAGAATCGCTAGCGATACCTGGTGACACCCTGAATACATGACCACCATTAAGGCCTATTTAATAGAAGTTCTTTAAGCTTCTCTAATTTCTTTGTAGCCTACAGAACAGCATCCAGCTATCTTGTGCATGGCCGGCCTGTTTCTTTCATAGCGTACACGTTGGTTGGCATTAGTTCCCTCTCCACTGAATCAGTGGCTCGCATGACGTGAAGTAAATAAACAAGTTTTAGTTTGATTATCTTTGTTTTGAAAGAACGACAACGGGAATAATCTTTTGTATGACCAAGGTATTTATTTGCTTGTTATGCGATCCATGGTATTCTCGAAACTTTATGCCGGCTACACGGCTCCAAAGAATCCGGATTTTGTTAATTACTGATTCAGCAAGGCCTACTGCGCGGATCTTAGTCAAGGTCAAAACGGCACACCTACCCATGGGACCAGGGTTACTATTTCAGATTATTACTGAAGTATATCAAAGGGCTCTGCGCATTCTCAGTCGACGAATTATATAGTTTTTATAGCAATTTGACCACTTGCACTTAATAAGAAAGTTAAATTTTTAGAAGCGCTTCAACAGGGGCTAGTTTTCATGGCACTGGTGGTGTATTCATTAGTTGTACGGTTGCACACACGCAGATTCTGGCGAAAAAAGAAAGCAAGACAGTCCTTGTTTTGTACATTTTTTTTCGCGCGTATCCTTGCGTGCTCTCCTCGGCACCGCCTCACTGCGCCTCCAGTTAAGTAAAAGTGAATACTATATTTACAAGTAAATAATTCAAGGCCCAGAAGAAGAACTTATTGTCAACGAAGGTGCGAATGAATCAATCACTTTATAGGAGAGGTCGTTTTCGGCCTGTAATAAAAGCGTGAAATTCTCATTGGTAGCTATTCAACGCACCAATAAAACACGCCACAAGAAAACACACACAAGTGCCGCACCTCAAAAACAATCATGCTACTTTTTATTCACAATTGGGTTCTATTTAGCCTGAAATAAAATCCGAAAAGTATGCAAGGATAGCCAACGCGTACTTCTCATCACGAGGTATGTAGTTGAATGCGCATGTCTGAAAAAAAAAACAAGACAAAATCATACAGGATAAAATGAAAGGCTGCAAGTGACAGTGTGTAGAGGTATGCGAATAGAGAAATTTAGAACCGAATAATCGAATACGAATACAAATCGAATACTATTGGAATGGTTTTGGAATGTAAAGGCAACCATTTGCAAGACAGGCCTAGAAGTAGCGTTGCCGTTACATTTAACCGAAAAAAAAAGATAACACAATCATGTAAACTGAGGTAAGCTCGTGTAGTGTAGCGACTAGAGCCTTCGAGGTATTTTTAAGTGTAGGATCAATACAGCAGTTACCCTCAGTATTCTTGGTGGTACTTTGTCAACAGAGATTGAAAGAAGATCAAAGAAAAAGAGAAAGAGGAGGAGCACACACGCACACATATAACGTCACAGCGCAGAGCGGCCCTGCCTTTCCTCTCTCTTGTTTTCCTTCCTTCCTTGTCAACAGGTTTTTTAATAACACTAAGACCAAAATATTAAGTAATACTTCATAAATGAACATCATAAATTTTATTATAATGGTAGTGCATTGAGAACACATTCGCTTCGGCAACACTGGAATTTAAAGCAGACTCCTTGATCCGGTGATGAGTAAAGCTTCGATAGTCCCATCAAAGCTTGAACCGCATGCATATTGGTAAAGAACTAATTCAAACAAGAAAAAAATTATCCTTTTTTCTTCCAACGTGCTGTGGAGTGGAGTGGAAAAAAACTTTATTTAAAACCGGCAGATTGGCGGCCTGGCCTAGGCCACCCGGTTGGTCGCGGTAAGGTTTAGCCTTTTCGCCGCTTCCCGGGCCTGCTGGATGGCCCAAACTTGGTCTTCAAGTTCTGAGCTAGCCAGAGCGTCGCGCCAACGCGTCTCAAGGAGGTCCGGGTTGTTGTGATCGAAAAGCCGTGTAGTGTGTGGGCATTTCCATAGGATATGTTCTATGTCTGCGTATTCGTGTTTACATAGGATACAGCCAGCGTCGGGGAATTGCCTGGGGTATATGCGGTTGAAGTGCACTGGGTTTTGAAAAGTTCTCGTTTGCAGACGTCTCCAGTCTACTTCTTGTGAGCCTATCTGGTTTACTGTGGGGTGGTGGGCGTATTTCCCTTTGTTTCTTGTAGTGGGTCAATATGTCGTGGAAGGTGAGAAGCTGATCCTTATCATCCTGAGTTATATCGGTCCCCCCTGGGATCATGAGATGGGTGTCTTTGTAGTTTTCCCGCCGCTGCTGATTATTCGAAAAGCATTCGAAATATATTCTGTAGTTCGAATGTGCGCTATTTGACTCGACCACCGAATCGAATAGAGCTCAATTCCATTCGTCATTCGAAACTTCCGAATATTCGCACAGCACTCACATACGTTTCCGATGTGCCCCGATAGAGTACAAAATAATAGTAATTTTTGCAATTTTGGGGCTTTTTCGTCCGAAAACCACGGTATGATAGTGATCAACGCCGTTAAGGAGGGCTTCAGAAAATTTTTACCATCTGTTGTTCTTTAACGTGTACCTAAATCTGGGCATACGGGCCTCGAGTTTTTTGCATGCATCGAAATACTGATGCTGCGGCTGGGATTCGATCCCGCGACCATCGGGTCAGCAGTCGAGCACCATAACCCCTAGACCACCGTGGCGGGTTGGTAGAGTGCAGAAAGTGTCGCTGTTTTTTTTTTTGTTTTTTTTTTGCACATTTACAATAAATGGTAACGTCTTTTTCTTTAAGCTGTACACCGGGGCACAACGACCAGTCAAGACCAGGGCGTGGAGGCAGCACAACTGTGGCAATGGCTTACGAGCTTCGCTTTCACGTTATACAGGTCGTCTTGGTCTGGCTGCCGCTTATGGTTCACTCCGGAAGGCCGGCTGACACCTTTGCCAAGCAGCTGCAGTTTCCAGAAGACTGCGGCTTTTCTACGGATCTGAGCGCCTACGTCGATACACCTGTGCCTACCAAGCCATTCGTGCCATCGTCATCGTCAGGGACATCAATCTTATCAAGCAACAAAAGCGGCAACAGCGAACGTCACTGGTTCAGTGGGCGTGGAGGCAGCACAACTGTGGCAATGGCTTACGAGCTTCGCTTTCACGTTATACAGGTTGGTGAAACCTATTCCTTATATGCTAAGAAAACCAGTAACCGTTGTTTACTGCTGCTTCCACGCCCACAAGTGTTGTACGTCTTGTCTCGCGAGTGTACTGACGCCCTTTGCTCGCTAATATTGTGTTGCGGTGACGTTGAAGCGAATCCAGGGCCTCCTAAAAAGACCCCTGGCCCAGTAGATGATGTCGAGCACAGCACAGCTTCTGATAATGCGCGTCATAAAGAAGTCATGGCAATGCTTTCCAAGATTAGTGCCCGCTGCGATTCATCTGCCGCTGAGCAGTCCAACTTGGCAAAGGCGATCGACGAAGTGAAAGCCAACCAGCAACTTGTGGCAAGCAAATTATCCGAAATTGAAAGGCGGCTTTCGACGGTTGAATTGAGGGCTAACTCGGTTGCTGACGTTGAGAAGGAACTGCAGGTCACGAATGAAGCTATCGGCAGCATCACTCAAACAAATGACGCGTTGGTGTCCCGTTTAAACGACCTCGAGGACAGAGCTCGAAGGTGCAACTTAGTGTTTTTTGGTATGCCTGATGAAAATGAGACCTGGCAAGCTACCGAAGAGGCAGTTACTAACTTGCTCTCTAGTAGCCTAGGCGCCGAGTTTGGCCCGAATGCAATAGAAAAGGCCCATCGTTTAGGTGGTCCGTACATACGCGAGAAAACTCGCCCGGTGATACTTAAATTTGCAAGCCTTAAAGCAAAAGAACTTGTGCTGGCACGTCGATCTAAGATGAGAAGCCATAACGTCTCTGTATCGGAGGACTACTGTCAGGCTACAAGAACAGCGCGCAAGATGCTGCACAATTTTGCTAAATCATTGCCTGGCAGGCCCGCTTTTCAGCTTCGTTACGACAAGCTTGTTGTTAACCACACAAACTATTTTTATGATGCTTCTACGGGCATTGTTCGCGAAACTGCTGCGCATTCTCGCACTAATGGTAGTGGATTCCGCATCGAAAATGGGGTGCACTCGACTTTCGATCACAGCCATGACTTTCACGCACGTTCATTGCCTGATACCGTACTTTTGTCACGTGCGCGCACATCTAATGCCACCTCATAACAATCAGCAAGGGGAAGTGGCAGTGTCGTGTCACATCCTATTTCGGTGCTCTACACGAACATTCGTAGCATTATGGGAAAACGTGACGCTTTTGATGCTATTATCGATTCCTGTGAAGCCGACGTGATTGCTTTAACCGAGACTTGGTTGAATGCGCATGTTTGCGATAACGAAACTTTTACTATTTCCAAGTCGTTGAACATTTATCGCTGCGATAGGGATGGAAGACAAGGTGGTGGTACTTTGCTTGCCATTTCAAAGCGTTTTAAGTCTTTTCTTATAAACGTGACGTCTACATTGGAAGTGATATGATGCGGGGGTGGTTGTGAATAATAAAACGCTTGTTTTTGGCGTCTGTTACCGCCCCCCAGATACAGAAATCGGCTTTGTTCAGCAGTTTCACGATAACATCAATGGAAATTATAATGCGGTACCCATCTGCTTCGATAACTATTCTCGGCGACTTCAACTATCCTACCATAATGTGGACGTCATCGTTACAAGTCGTACCATTTTCTTCAAATGGCCAATGCTTTCTTGATACATGCAACTTATTTAATTTTACGCAGATGGTGAATAACCCAACTCGCGTCACCAGTTCTTCATCGCACATTCTTGACTTGATTCTTACAACAATGCCCGAGAACATTCATTCATTAAACTCACTTCCTGGTCTCAGCGATCACTGTTTGTTACATTTTTACATACACAACAGCATGCCAACTGCTACTAAGAAACGCAAGGTAATCTACAACTACAATGCTGCTAACTTTGAGGCAATCAACAACCAACTCTCTCTATTTTATGACGTTTACCTGCTCGACTTTGATAATAGAACCGTGCAGGAAAACTGGGATCTGTTTGTTAACAAAATCTACGAACTTACTCGCACCTTTGTTCTCTTAAAGTCTATACCTGTAAGCTCTTGCTCACCCTGGTACAATACATATTTAAAGCGACTTTCCAACAAAAAGAAACGCTTGTTTCGTGCTGCGAAACTCCAGGGTACGGAGGAACGCTGGCGCGCCTACGAAAGCGCTGCGCGAGTTTATTTGTCAGCAGTTTCGGATGCTAAAGCGAACTTTCTATCTAATGCTCTGCCATCAATGCTTGTTAGCAACCCGAGGAAGTTTTGGAAAACTGTTACAAATACCAACGACAGTGAAATTGTACTTGTTGGCTCCGACGGCCTTCCCGTGTCTTCCGAGAAGTGTGCAGCACGTCTGAACGAAAATTTTGTCCGGAACTTTTCAGTGTCGTCCACTTCTGCTACCGTCTCTTTACCAGAGCGCAACTATCCATCAATGTCTGCTACAGTGACTGAAGCCCATGGAATTGTAAAAGTAATTGAATCACTCCGAGTGTCCTCTGCTTGCGGTGTTGACAATATAAACGCAAGATTTCTTAAAGAAACTAAACATGTCTCATCTCTTTTCTTGTGTAAAATATTTCAACAGTCTTTGAATGAAGGGTGTGGTGCCACGCGTTTGGAAAGAGGCGAAGGTGGTTCCTTTACACAAGTCAGGAAACAAGCATTCTGTCACTAATTACCGACCTATTTCACTTACTTCTATACCATGTAAACTTTTGGAGCACATAATCTTCTCTAACTTGGGCACCTTTCTAGAATCAAACTCGTTCTTTAGCACGTCACAGCATGGATTTAGGAAGTCATTCTCATGTGAAACGCAGTTACTTTGTTTTACCCATTCGTTACATGCCATTCTAGATCGGAGTTCATTGGTCGACTGCATTTTTTTAGATTTTTCGAAGGCTTTTGACAAGATTAATCATCTCCTACTACTATACAAGCTTAGGGCCCTTAATATTGATGGCGGCATTCTTTCTTGGATTGAGTTTTTCTTAATTAATCGCTCACAATTCGTTGTTGCTAATAGCTACAGCTCACCCTCTTCTCCTGTTACTTCTGGCGTGCCCCAGGGCTCTGTGTTGGGCCCTTTACTATTCCTTATTTATATTAACGATTTACCCGATGTTGTAACTTCTTCGATTCACCTTTTCGCAGACGACTGCGTTGTTTACCGGGAAATTTCTTCTAACTCCGACGCTAGTTCTTTGCAAACTGACATTAATAATATTGCTAGCTGGTGCAGAACTTGGCGCATGGACCTAAACACTAACAAATGTAAAGTTTTACGCATCTCACGAACTACCGGACCTCCTACTAACTACACCTTAAATGACGCTGCTCTAGATTCTGTAACTTCGTATAAATACTTGGGGATTCACATAACATCTGACTTGAGCTGGAAGCATCACATTAACTACGTTATTAACAATAGCAACCGTACGCTTGGGTACCTACGACGCAACTTTAGCCGCGCCCCTCAAGCCGTGAAACTAACAATGTATAAAACACTAGTTCGTCCAAAACTCGAATACGCATGCTCCATTTGGGACCCTTTTCAACTGAACTTAACTCACTCACTTGAAATGGTACAGAATAACGCAGCACGCTTCATTCTATCTAACTACCATCGCACTAGCAGTGTCACGTCAATGAAACACACCCTTTCACTGCAGTCACTTGAGTCACGTCGCAAAGCATCTCGTCTCATACTTTTTCACAAGATATTCAATCATCCACTTTTGAAAGCTCAGTTCATTACAACTCCATCCTATCGCTCAGCTCGTTTAGATCATCAACATAAGGTACACGTCATTAGCTGCCGCACTAACACTTTCCATCATTCTTTCGTCCCACGCACATCCAACGACTGGAACCAACTTCCCTCGGACATAGTTTTCATTTCAAATCATGACATGTTTTCTTCTACCATACAGAATTACTTACGGGATGACGCGTGAAGTGTATATTGTGTATATATATGTTTTGAACTTTTTTTGCCTTATGTTCTTTTTTGTACTTTTTGCCTTATACTTACACTTGCATTCAGTGTATTGACTAACATCGAATATTCATATGTATTGTAATCTTTATTATTTTGATGTTATTATGTTTGCTCTTGTTTATAGTTTATTTTATGTACCCCACTCCCCTCTGTAAAGCTATTGCGATTGAGGGTAAAATAAATGAAATGAAATGAAATGAAAAGCCATGGAACAAACTTTTGTGTGATTGCAAATAGCCAGTGGTGTGAATTAGCGAATTCCAGGGGCTTTATTTTCTTTTCTCACGACCACGTAGAATCCAGTGAAAGCATGTACGTTGTAATTTCTCACATTTGTTTGAAACGCGGTAACAATAAGGGTGGCGCTGGCTTCCAAGGCCAGATCGGGTAGTCTACTAAATTATTAAAGATTTGGTGTTGCGCAAAACGACACACGGACACAAGAAGACGCATATGGACACCACACAGCGCTGTGGGGTGTTTCAATTTCAGACGGTACGTGCAATGGCAGAGTTATAAGCAGATTTCTTGTAGATGAAATTACCGGGTGTCAAGAAGTTTTTGTTTCTCCAGGAGAAGTCT
>JALIZH010031679.1:0-42834 GCA_030522465.1 Rhipicephalus appendiculatus
ACTGATCGCCGAGCCGTCTTTGTGTCAATAGAGAAGCAACTTGATATTGAGCAAAAATTAATATACATGTGCCACATAATACGTATACCATGTGTGTGTCATTGGAGCAGCAGTAAGCATGATAATCAAGCTAATCCTAGACAATCTAGACAATCAGGAAAGCTAAGAATAATCAGCTGAACCTTTGTTAACGCTACGTATATCCTGGCATAGCCGAGCTAAGCCACTGCAACATTTTATTGCGATAGCAATTATATGGACAGTCTCGACGGGTTTTTGCCGTCGCCGTCGCCGTCATGTCGCGTATGAAGTCCAAATTGATAAGAACCCCCTGCGCATCGGACGTTCTACCAGCGGGTAACAGCGGGCGAGCGGGAGCGGTGAACGCGGCTGAAGCGGCGATCAAACGAGCCGGCATCTCCGTCGCTCCGAGGCGCATGCGATAAGATCCCCCCAACTGTTCAACCGGCCCCGCCCGTCGTTCGCGAGCGTGAAAAGACGTGAGGGGGGGGGGTCCCTCGAGCGACCTTCGATTTTAAGACCGTGGTCGTCGCGGGCGCGCGCGTTATCTCCCCCATCTCGGCAGCCGACAGCGGGCGGCCGGTGTACCCTTCTACGTGTTGTGCTCTCAACGCGAAGAGAATTCTCTTAAACAAGCGTTTTCTAGAGTTGCGTGAGATCGGATCCAAAAGACTTAGCTGCCAGCCTTACTTCGTATAACATTACAACTTGTTGCTATCGCATTCATTGCTTCACCCTTGCGGTGAAACTGTGACTTTTTTTACTTCGTCTTTGCGCGTAACTTTCGTCGTCTTTGCGCGTAACTTTGCGCGTAACTTTGGACGTTTTAAACTATCCTAGTATGCGCACGGCAGGTACAGTGCTACAGTTGCGTAGCGCCCACTACGCGTCCGTGGAGCAACACACACACCTGCGCAGCTGCACAATTTTTCGTTGATGCAGTTGAGGAATAAATATGCCCAAGCAATTTTAATTGGAGCACTAACCCACCTGCTCGTTGCGCAAATGACATGCTTGGAAGCCTAGTGCGATTATACGCTTAGGCCACGCAATATTACCTCCGTTAAGGAGATTCCTTCCACTATATGACATTCATATAGTGTTTTTTTTTTATTTTGATGCAATTTCAAGCAATATGGTGGCTCTGCGTTAATATGGCTGCACCGTACAGCCGCAGTTGTATAGCTGCAATCGCACAGCTGTAAACGTGACTCCTTGCCAGACGTGAAGCTATCTTGGGGTCTATTTACAATGTAGTCTCGAGCACTGGCATGGCTCTGTGGGTAAGATAGTTGACCCCCCTGGTGAGTAACCGTGTTGCGACCCGAGTACTCCCCATGAGGATCAACCGTGTGTCAACCGTGAAGGTCACCGCCGTGTGCGTGATCGTGTGCGTGCTTCTTTTAAACGGTGGAGCTGTTTAAGGCCGAGGTTAAACCTGCGTGGTTGGGTGGCGGTGTCGTTCGCAAAGCTTAGCGGGTATGTGCCACAGAAATTCGGCAAGCTCCACTACTCATCTCGGGCTCACTAAAAAGTGGAGGTCTCTACAATTAGACTATTCGGTGATGGCTGAAGTCCTGTCGTCTCCGGAAGATAGATGGGCGAAATTAAAGCCAGTTCCACGCCTGTGAAATCTGAGTAAAGAGCAATGCTGGCAAGCAAGCGCATCCACCTGGAGAACGCAGATTTGTTTGTTTGTTTGTATCCTCATTGCTATGGCACATACCCACTAAGGGTGTCGCAAAATTTCGGTGATAACTTGAAGAATGTCTACTGTTAAAAATATTTCTTAAAAACTTAGAAAAAAGAAAGCGACAGCAAATATATTGACGAAGTTCAAGTTGAGATCATTCTCCATCTTTTTTCATCATCCTCTTTTTTTCTTTCATGTTTTTTAATCTCTTTCCGCACCTGCTTCATTTTCTTCTTTTTCACATCTTTATTTATTTATGTATCATTTTCTTTATTTTCCCCTTTCCATTCCCTCCTCCTTACCCGCACATCACTCCTGACCCTCACTACTCTTTCCCACCCCCCTCGCTATACTTTATAGTACACTATACGATACTATACTATACACTATACTATGCATAGTGAAGCTATAGGCTAGAAGCTGCTTGGCGTATACCTACCGAGTTTTTGTTTTTGCATCCAACGCCGGACAAACCACAAGCTTAAGCAGCTCCGCTGGTGATAGATAGATAGATAGATAGATAGATAGATAGATAGATAGATAGATAGACTCACAGCTTCTCCCAGGATTCCACTTGCGCAATATGTGCAAACGTGAATTATGCGCGCCGAATGCGCAATATAAAGGAACTTTAACTTACGTGAGTCGTAATAATCGCTACGTGACTTTGGATAGGAACATCGGGCTTTCGTGTAGGAAACTACTATATATCAAAGACAAGCAATGAAATAGCAATATGACGCCAACAACTGCACTGTTAAACAGGTCTTCGCGACATGTAGTCGGTGAAGCTGCTTCAATTTTTTTCGCGCGCCGTTTTACTTGCAATAATGTTAAAGTGGCTAAAGCGGTATGTATCGAACTACATGCCAGAGTTAAGCTTAGATACAGCACTGTATGTGCATTTTATAGCCCAGAAAACAAAAATTCAGTAGCCCTTGTCCCGCAATGGAAATGTGGAAGCGAAGCTTGGCGCATGCGCGCCTGACCCACTTTTTTCTTGCATCGTTTCTTTTTTTTTATTGCGCAATGCCTCCTCCAAACTTTGGCCTTTTTCCATGTCTGGGAACTAGATCCACGTGCGTAGCCGCGCAACAATTCCGTTGCCAGAGTCAACAACGGCGGTCACGCGTTCATATTCTATTCATTCAACAATGAAACGTGCAAACATGAATATGTCACCGAAGTCGTTCATTTATTGCCATGAACAAGTATTTACACAGTCTGGCTAGCTATGTCCACCATATTCCTGCACCATCACCGATGCTCAGAAGAACACGCCCCGGTAGCCACCTCTATGCGACTTAAAGGCTTGTGTTTGGTCTGAAAGATCCTTGAACAAGTCGTTGTTCTGCTGGGGCTGGCCTTCGTTTGTGCATGGCTCTTGTCGAGGCAGCGATGGGCCTTGCTGAATGTTCCGCCGTGGCCCGCGATAGCGTCTGGCCCTCCAATTTCCCCTTCGTGCCTTTCGTCGCCGCGATGGTGGGACCCCTGTGGCATCATTGTTGGCCTGCACAGAAGGTAGTGAACGAAGGTAGAAGTGTTGTAGCATGAAGATCACAATGTGGCCTTTAAAGAGACTGTCAAAAGTTCTAAGTTCGCTATGATAACCTTCGCGTTTAGCCCCCCATTATGAATGCAGTTGCAGCGTTGTAGGATATATATATATATATATATATATATATATATATATTGTAATGAAGAGGAAGAACATCGGCGCAAGGACAGCAGCATCGAGGGTGCAGCAGAGGCTCGTGCCAGGGAACTGTACTCGGAACTGCGCGCTACCAGCCAAGAGCTCTAGTTCAATAAATCATCTTTATATTTGGTGGAGCCGTGCCGGGTAACGTTCCCCTGTACCATCCTAGAACTCCGCTCTCGGACTCTACCATCTACCATGCCAGACGCGGACCAGCAGACGCTTCCTTCACCGCCCGCCACCTGCGCTGGCAGTGTTCTCCTTCGAGAGCCCCCAATCTTCAGCGGAACCGATGACAACGACGTTGAAGATTGGCTGTCCATTTATGAACGGTTGAGCGCTCTAAACAAGTGGAACGACGCTGAGAAGTTAACGCGCGTATCGTTCTACCTCGCGGGTGTTGCCAGTCTATGGTTCAGGAACCACGAGGGAGACGTCCGAACGTGGTCGCTCTTCAAGACTGCAATCACGGCAGTATTCGATCGACCCGCCGTCAGAAAACTCCCAGCCGAGCAGCGTTTGCGCGCGCGTGCACAGGACACGGGTGAAACATTCACCAGTTATATTGAAGACGTTGTCGATCTGTGCAGACGCGTCAACGCTGCCATGACGGAAACGGAAAAAATAAAGCACATCATGAAAGGGATTGATGATGATGCTTTCCAGATGTTACTGGCGAAGAACCCGACCACAGTTGCTGACGTTATTAGCTTGTGCCAAAGCTATGATGAATTACGCAAGCAGCGAGCTCTGACAAGGCGACCTACAACACCTAATGTGGCGTCACTCTCTAGCCTGACCATCGGCCCCGAACAAGTGTCGCTTATAATGGAAATAAAGGCCTTTGTCCGCGAAGAAGTCGCCAGGCAGCTCTCCCTGGTTCCCTTCACCCATGAGACTACCACGACTCTGCCGTCTTCCATCCGTGACGTTATCCAAGGCGAGGTCGCTGAGGTGCTGCCAGGTGCCCGCGAGCAAAATCTTGTGGCTGCCCCACTTTCGTATGCTGCGGTAGCTTCCATGCCCGCCCGCAAAGGGCCAGTACCACCTATCCAGCGTCCTGTGAGCCATCCTCCTCCTCCTGTTTCCTGGTCCAGCACCGCTACCGTCAACCCGTGGCGCACGCTCGACAATCGTCCTATATGCTTCGCATGTAGGTACCCCGGACACGTCGCCAGGCATTGCCGCCGCCGGGTTCAAGCCTTCAATGACAACCCGCGAGCGCCTTACTTTCCACTCGACTCCAACGCGCACTACGCTCCCTCCGATGACAACCCGCGAGCGCCTTACTTTCCACTCGACTCCAACGCGCACTACGCTCTCTCCGCCGCACCCGAAGCTCGCTACCAAGCTGATCGCCGCCCCCGATTCGAACATCTCCGCTCGCCTTGCCCACGTCGCCGATCGCTTTCACCGATGCGTCGACGGCCTAAACCTACCGATGACGGAAACTAGACGACGCAGTTCCCGAGGCAAGAACTGCGCAACTTTCGGTTTGCCCAAGTCCTCGTTCTTCACCTACCAATGTCATTGATGTTTTAGTCGAAGATGTCGCTACAGTCGCTCTTGTCGATACCGGTGCTGCTGTTTCCGTAATTGATGCCGCATTTTGTCGCTCACTTCGTAAAGTCACGACATCTCTTTTCGGATTGTCGCTTCGTACAGCAAGTGGTCAGCCCATTCAACCGACCGCAGCGTGTACAGCACGTGTGACCATTCAAAACATTGTGTATACGATATAGTTCATTGTGCTTTCATCGTGCTCCCACACCGTTATCTTAGGATGGGACTTTCTCTCGCGCCACAACGCCATAATTGACTGTGCTCGAGCTGAGGTTGAATTCTCTTCCCTCGCCGACTTAGGCTCCGTCGACACTCAATCTTCCGCTAAGCTTGTCGTGAAGGAAGACACCTATATCGCACCATGCTCTTCGGCATTTGTGCAAGTCTCGTGCAGCGCCATATCCGACGGGACGGTCTTCTTCGTGCCATCTCAAAATTTTGTTACCCGACGAGCCCTTCCGTTGCCTTTTGCTGCTCTTGATTTAGCCGCAGGTTTCAGCACAATGCCGATTTACAACCATCTTTCGTCACCGCTATCCTTGCTTCGTCGCGAGTGCCTTGGTCACGTCGAGATGGTCGACTCTGCACGAACTGTGTCCGTCCCCGACGAGGTATCTTCTACAGCCGTATATGAACTGGGTGTCCTCTCCGTGCCTGATCCAGCTTCTACAGATGTATTCAGCCCATACATCGCCGAAGATTTGACACCTTCGCAACGATCTCAGCTCCTTACCATGCTTCAGCATTTCCGCCCTTCTTTCGACGTTGCACAAACATCACTAGGGCGTGCATCAACAGTTGAACACCACATCGACACTGGCTCTCACGCACCGCTGCGGCAACGGCCATATCGCGTGTCCTCTACAGAACGTCGGGTCATCGCAGACCAGGTCGACGACATGCTCCGCCGAGGCGTCATTCGCCCTTCACAGAGCCCATGGGCTTCTCCGGTGGTACTTGTCACAAAGAAAGACGGTTCCATCCGCTTCTGTGTCGATTTTCGGAGATTGAACAAGATCACGCTGAAGGATGTCTATCACCTGCCGCGCATTGACGATGCTCTTGATTGTTTACAGGGTGCCGAGTTCTTTTCCTCATTAGACTTGCGGTCGGGCTACTGGCAGGTGCCAATGGCCGAAACCGCTTTTGTAACCCCGGACGGCTTGTATGAATTTACCGTCATGCCTTTCGGACTGTGCAACGCGCCTGCTACGTTCGAAAGAATGATGGACAATGTTCTGCGTGGCCTTAAATGGAAGATCTGCCTGTGTTATCTTGATGACATCGTGGTGTTCGCCCCTGATTTTCCAACACACTTGCGCCGACTTTAGCATGTGCTTACTTGCTTGACTAACGCCGGTTTACAATTAAATCTCAAGAAATGTCGATTTGCCGTACGTCAGCTCACGATTCTAGGACATGTTGTGTCCAAGGACGGCATTCTCCTGGATCCTGACAAACTCCGTGCTGTAAATGCGTTTCCCAAGCCCACTACAATCAAAGAACTTCGCAGTTTCATTGGCCTGTGTTCGTATTTCCGGCGATTTGTTCGAAACTTTGCGTCCATTATATCGCCTCTCACGCAACTCCTTGGTGGCACAGAAGATATTTCATCGTGCTCCCCCACCTGCGAAGATGCCTTCACCACCTTGCGACGTCTTCTCACGACGCCACACATTTTTCGCCATTTTGACCCTCAAGCTCCAACCGAGGTTCATACCGACGCAAGTGGCGTAGGCCTGGGTGCTGTGCTCGCACAGCGTCAACCTGGCCACACAGAATACGTCGTGTTATACGCGAGTCGCACACTCACAAAGGCCGAGAGCAACTACAGCGTTACAGAAAAGGAGTGTTTGGCCATTGTGTGGGCGCTTGGCAAGTTTCGCCCATACTTATACGGCCGTTCTTCTGACGTCGTCACCGACCACCATGCACTGTGCTGGCTTGCGACGTTAAAAGACCCATCTGGCCGCCTTGCTCGCGGGGCCTTGAAAATTCAAGAGTACGACATACACGTGGTTTATCGTTCAGGGCGAAAGCATTCTGACGCTGACGCGCTTTCCCGCTCACCTCTCTCCCTGAAAGCCACTGATGACTCCGCGTGTGAGCGCACGTTGTCCTCTCTTGAGTTCGACAATATTGCTGCGGAACAACGCAATGACCCCTGGACAGCATCTCTTCTCGACCATCTCTCGGATACATCTAAAGTCCCGCCATCACGAACGCTGCCGCGCCAAGCTACGCATTTTGCGATTCGCGACAAGCTGCTCTATCGTCGCAACTATGCTCCAGAGGGGCGCACATGGTTGCTTGTCGTCCCGCGAGCCTTGAAATCAGAAATATGCTCCTCTTTCCATACTGACCCACAGTGCGGCCACGCAGGAGTCTTCAAGACGTATGAAAGACTTCGTCACCGATACTACTGGCGTGGCATGTATATCTTCGTTCGCAACTTCGTCCGCTCTTGCCGTGAATGCCAGCGGCGCAAGTCTCCCCCGCACATCTTAGCTGGTGAACTACAACCTCTGCCATGCCGTCCCAACCCTTCGAACGTGTCGGTATCGATATTTATGGACCGCTTCCCTTGACTCCTGCCGGAAACCGGTGGATAATAGTGGCAGTAGACCACTTAACGCGATATGACGAGACTGCTGCTCTCCAGATTGCTACAGCACAAGAGGTCGCCACCTTCATACTGCACCGTTTCTTGCTGCGTCATGGAGGTCCTCAAGCATTGCTTAGCGACAGAGGCCGCGCCTTCTTATCAGAGGTCATCGGAAAATTGCTTGCTCAATGCGCCATTGTTCATCGCACATGTACCGCTTACCATCCGCAGACCAATGGCACTACAGAGCGCTTTAACCGAACTCTTGGTGACATGCTCGCTATGTATGTCACACCTGATCACTCTAATTGGGACCTAGTTCTTCCGTTCATAACCTATGCCTACAATACCGCGACGCAAGCTACGACCGGTTTTCCCCCCTTTTATTTCCTTTACGGTCGTCACCCTTCGCACACAATTGACACCATTTTGCCCTATCGACCGGACGCGTCCGAGTGCCCGCCCATCTTAGACGCCGCCAGACACGCGGAAGAGTGCCGCGAGCTCGCCCGCCGCTTCACCTCAGATGACCAGAACCGTCAAAAAGCGATCCACGACGCCTACAACTCAACTCCCGCTTTTCTACCAGGTAACCTCGTATGGCTGTCAGTGCCGCATCGCACACCAGGACTCTCCTCCAAACTGCTTCCGAAGTACGATGGGCCTTACCGCGTTCTCGAAAAGACTTCCCCGGTCAACTACCTAATTGAACCGCTCATGCCACCCTCTGATATGCGACGTCGTAACCGCGAGGTCGTCCACGTTCAGAGGCTCAAGACGTATTACGGTTCCACAGTCCCTACAGACGACTAAGTCGCCAGGATGGTTCCTTCTTCTCCGGGGGGCCAATTGTAATGAAGAGGAAGAACATCGGCGCAAGGACAGCAGCATCGAGGGTGCAGCAGAGGCTCGTGCCAGCGAATTGTATTCGGAACTGTGCGCTACCAGCCAAGAGCTCTAGTTCAATAAATAATCTCTATAATATATATATATATATATATATATATATATGCTTTGATGAGTGCTGAGCTTTGTCGCAGGGAAATGAAAACCGGAAGCTGAGAAGCATTTCGAGAACAGGAGAGGCAGTGTTACGCCTCAGTTTCAGATTTGTTTACATGCCGAATGTAAGGGGGGAATATGGCGCGAA
This sequence comes from Rhipicephalus appendiculatus, assembly GCA_030522465.1. Classification (NCBI taxonomy): domain Eukaryota; kingdom Metazoa; phylum Arthropoda; class Arachnida; order Ixodida; family Ixodidae; genus Rhipicephalus; species Rhipicephalus appendiculatus. The sequence continues at coordinate 8,732 of JALIZH010031679.1, forward strand.
GACGTAAGGCGTAGAGGGACGAACATCACTGACTAATGACTGAATTCTTCATTAAGAAAGGAAGAGATATAGATACACATACATAAACTGTACACCAGCGCGTGTAAACAGAGAAGCATGATAAAACTATTAGACAGATGTGATTACGTCTCATCAAAGTACTGTGGTGGTTATGGTATAGTAATTCAGTACGAGAACACACACATGGAGAGCTAACTCATGACGCCCTGTTCCTTGAGAATGTCGCGGCTTCAAGGATTTCGCGCTGACACTGCGAGAGCCATGATCCATAATATAACCGTGTTCATTAAATTTAATAGCGTCCCTAAATAACCTCGTCAAAACGAAGACAAATGAAGGAAGATGAAGGAAGATAAAATATAAGGAAATACATTGCAGATACGTCCAACGCAAAAAAAGAAAAAGAAAAAAAACAATGTCAGACAAATCTACGTACTAACCCTCATTTGCCTGTGGGTAATTTATGTATTAAACGTAAATACATGATATTGCGTACTTATAACGATTTTCTTTGAGGTAGCTCATTTAGTCACCGTTATTTGTGGTCAGTGAGAGACAACTGTAATGTAGGAATAAAGTAACTCACGCCATGAAATTGATTCGTGCAAATAAAACTCGCCTCTTTCATGGCTTCGTCAAATCCAAGGGCTGTCTTGAAGGGCAGCTCCTCAGGAAGACTCTGTTCGCTTGCACTTTCCTCGTCCGGTATGCAATGGAAACTCCGCTTTTCATCACGAATGATTTCCTTCTCGCTGCCCACCAAGAATTTGTCACTGGAAAGAAATGACAAGCCAATGCAACTGGAATGAGGAAAAAAAGAACTGAAGCACATGCCTTTGCAACCGGCCACAGCTTCTGAATAAAGATGGAAACTTCATCCTCTGTCACGTAATTTTCAACGAACAGATCAGCGACAGCTTACACCTGCATGAGCTTGTGAGTGGAGGTACGATTAATACGGAGGTATTTTGGCGACTAGAGTAAATGACCATATGCACTTCGTTTATTGTGAACTACCACGCGAGGATAAGAACCTCGACCCATATTTCTGTCTTGGATTTGTTAATGTTAATAACGTAGCTCAATTGAATAACCTCTTAGATAACGCCACGTGGAATGATGACTCGGGATAATGCGGGCACGCGAATTCAGCTTGCGCGTGCGTGCCTGACGTCAGTCTTTCTTTCTTTCTTTCTTTCTTTCTTTCTTTCTTTCTTTCTTTCTTTCTTTCTTTCTTTCTTTCTTTCTTTCTTTCTTTCTTTCTTTCTTTCTTTCTTTCTTTCTTTCTTTCTTTCTTTCTTTCTTTCTTTCGTTCGTTCGTTCGTTCTTTCGCAATGCGCGATATGCTTCGTGCTGTTTCTTTCCTCCATGCAGAGAATTGAACCGCCATCCACGTGCTTAGACGCACGACCCTGAAGTTGCTACAGGCGACAACGACGGTCATGTGTTCATATACAGGCAGGGATGAAATGTAGCCACGTGATATGACAAGGCACCTCGGTAAAACAAGAAATTATCACATCAGAAACGCCTGATCGCCGATAGGCCCACAATTGAGAAAGCCTCAATTATTGGAAAACGGCGCAATCAAATACACATGTGATTGGCACATCTTCGACAGATTCATTTCTGTACGCTCACTGATGCCGGGTTTTTCGCGTACGAACCCTAAATATCGCTTAGACGGCTTCAGGTTTGGCTACGAGCGTCTCTGTACAAATCCTTATCCTTACTTCTCAACCATCAGCATGCAACATTTCTTCGTGCGAGGCCGATTCAGGCAGGCTAACTTTAAAAGGACCCTGCAACACTTTTTCAAGTAGCCATGGAATGGATTCACTAAAAGAGCTTATTGCCTCTCGACTTCACCACCGCAAAAATTTTTAGAATCCGTCCAGTACGAGCGGAGTTACAGATTTGTCGCACGCTGCAACTGCATTCTCTCTTCTCTCGTGCCAACGAAAGTGCTGGAAGATAAGCAGGGAGGGATGACATGGGGGAGAAAAATACGTCACGCGCGCCTCGTGACCTTGAGAACTTTTCTATTCTTTTTTTCTTCGAATACGCGGCTTTTCAGTGCGATGGCGCGCGCACGCGTGGACAAGTCGTGGCCTCCCGCGGCGGCCCCAGTAACGACGGAGCACGCCATGCTCAAATCAGCCAATGGCTGATACAATGGCTGTGACGAGTGATTTTTGAGGTTGTAGCGTCATTTGTCGAGAGAAGAGAAAGCGATTTTAGCTGACTTTGAGAATTTATTGTAAATTCCAGGCCGCGTGCTGCGCTATAATATTTGGCTCGCGTGTTCACGGGAGCCTCGACTACCGATCGGCATCGTTTTCTGACAATGCTCATAAAGTGTTGCAGGGCCCCTTTAACATAGAACAATGGTTTTACTGAATGAAAACCACACATCAGCAAATCTTTACTTCAACGGATACCGCACAAAAAACAGTACAAGGCTTATTCTGCATAAAATTGTTGAACTGGCCGCTATGTCCGTGCTTTACATTGTCGGTTTTATGAATGTAACTTTTTAAAGTGACTCACCAAGATGGCCCTTTGAAACCCCACGAAAGGGTAATATGCGTCAGGACGAGGTTGGTGCAGAGCCGCACAGCCTTGGGAAGCCAGTGGATGCCGTCTTCTGCCCGATATTCGAGGAACATGCGCAGGTGGTAGTGGATGTCGATGACGTCGATGCCATACCTGTCGGCAGTCTACAAATAAGCGAGAAGGATGCACTCCTAAGTGAGGGCGTGTTACAACGACAAACACCGGCATAAAGCAAGTGAAGAATACATCAGATTATTAGATTTAACGTCACGAGGAGCAGACAGGTTGTAACAGACGCTTTACCGAGGTTCTCTAGATCAAGTTGCTCGAATGCGCATGAGCATTTTTGTGCTCATTTTAGGATACAACGAGAATAACGGTGAAAGACACTGAAAAATAAAATTCGCCATTTCCTAGATCTGAATACGCTGCGCATACCTGTCTCATCCTACAGCTTTGTTAAGTATTTTACCCTATTAAGTATAAAAAGGATGAAAAGGAAGGATCGCGATTATCCCGATCAGTAGTAGCATGAACTCCCCCTTTGGCCACAGAAGACACATGGGCTAAGCTAAAAGATATAGGAACTGAAGAATACATTAAATTTACGCAATTGAAATAAAAGAACATAACAGGGGAACACAACAACAAATAAAGTACTATAGACTAAATTCTCGTGAAGCATACTCTCTGAGAAAAAAAGAAAAATTCTGCTGACTCTTTGTGATTCCTGAGTTGCCGCAAATCTGACTGCCTTTAACGAGACTCGTTCGCTCTCCTTCGGAGAGACGCGATTCCCAGGAAACTCTGAAAATATTATAATTATCGCCAAAGCGAGTTCACATGTCTCTCTAAAGATACAACCCAATGAAACAAGCAGTGAATGAAGCTAAGGAAGATGTAGATGTCATTACTTGTACGTTCTAACAGTATATAGTAAAGTAATCAGAACACAAAAAAAAAGTGAATGGAAAATTAACTTGTTTCAGGTAAGGACCAAACCTAAGCGCCGGATAGCGCGTCTAATGCAGTATTAAAGGGACCCTTAAACGGTTTTGACGATTTTGTACAAACACATTGGGCCAGTAGACCAAGTCCTAAGGCTCATTTACAGACTAATTTAAGCTCTCTGCTTACACTGTGTAATTTATTACAACGCTATAAAGCTGCGAATTGCTGCAGATCACTGCGGCTCAGCCCAACGCGTTTTCAACCGTCCCTTGCGAGTACGACATGCAGTGTGGGCACGACGTCATTGGGGCTGCTGGCGACGTCACTGGGGCTGCGGTGTGCGCGCATGAAAAATTGGCTGGCAGGGTGGCGGCACCTGTCGGAGCAGATATCAACCACTCCGCGATGTCTCTGTTGCCAGACGGCGTGCGTGCTGCCGGGCGCACTGGGCTATGGTCTCCGAGATGCACGCAACCTGTCGGCGTGCAATCTCGGAGGTGATCACTGGGCGAAGCTCAAATCGTCGAGTGTGCTCACGTGAGCTCTGCGATCGCCAGCGATGCCAGCGTGTCTCATGAGTTGAGGAGGCAAGGCAGGTGTGAGAAGGAGCTCACCAAGGTGGTAATGTGGGCATGTTGGTATTCCATGTTTATGAAGGGTGGAAGAGCGCACTGAAGACGAAGACACAAAGAAGGCACACACGCTATGTGTGTGCGTGTGTGTGCCTTCTTTGTGTCTTCGTCTTCAGTGCGCTCTTACCCTTCATAAACGTGAGAAGGAGGGTATGATATAATTGTCCGTAGCCGCCTTGGTACACAGCGTGCCGCTAAATTTGTGGTGCCAATGGTTCGATGATGCTCTAGTTTAAACGCTGACAAAGCTTCAAATAACCGTTTCAGGGTCCCTTTAATTGAGCTAGAAATGGCGGCGGTCGTGTTCCCGTTCATTCTATTTGGTATTTATGCTTGACGTAATCCCGGGAATGTTAGCCGGCACTGCTCATAGCCACGACGGCGATTGTCGAACAGTTGGGTTACCATCTGGCGTCACGTAGCCCGTGATCGGATTACGTACTGAAAGCTGACCAATAAACTCTTGTACAGGGGAGACCAACGCTGTGGAGGGGCGCTGCGATGCCGAGTGCTGCCGCTGAGTGTGGACAAAAAGCTCGTAACGCGACTGTACACCTCTCCGCCTTCTCTTCACGCCGCTTTGAGTTGTCCTATAACGCATGCTGCACGCGCTCTGCACGTGTTTTCGCAGGTTTCGTGAATTCCTTCGCGAGGCGTTTTAAGAACATCCGCGTGACTCAGGACTCCTTCCGTAGCTGCAGTGTGCAACCTTGTAGGAGGTGCAGAGAAAATAATAGCGGATGACATCGTCCTCGTCTGGGCGAAATGGCGCAATTGAGAACGAGGAAGAAAAACGAAAAACAAGATAAGGCGCCAGATTCACTACATATGTCCTAAGAGACAAGATTGTGCTGTTTCCCACAATATCTGGAGTTTTTTTTTTCTAAGAGAGCCAAATTCACTTTAACTGAAACTGAGAAAAATGCACTTTTTTGCTACTGACAGTATGGTCGGGCCTGCTCCAACGATTTTTTGCCAGTGTGTTCCTGTTCCCTAAAGACCTGAAATCTACATTTCGGTTAAAATCTATACAGCCCATTATCGTCGGTATTCAGGAGTAAAATTTGTATTTGGCTCTTATAGATTGGAAAATTTCATTTCGGCTTGAATTAGCTCGTAAAAGAAGTTTAATAACGTAAAAATCCCGTCACGTACGTCGTCCAACCCTTTCCTCCAGACACGTGTGACACATACCCGTATACGACGGGCTGCGGTATGTGGTTATGCGCCACAGGTGATTGACAGTTTATATCTACCCAGGATGAACGGTGAGAACAGACATTGGTAACTTAAATGCCAGAGCGTTAAGAAAGATTGACATTCGGCTGCGTTGACCTGACGAATGCAAAGATTCAATACGAGGATCGCAGCAGGAATCAAACCCAAGCATTCTGCGTGGCAATCAAGTACTCAACCACAGAGCCACGTCAGGTCTCGAAACTGTTTTGGAAAAAGAGCCTATGCAGGCGTAGTGTTGGTGAAGCGTCAATTGTGGCGGCAGTGCTAGCTATTTAATTTTGTAAACATTACATATGTACTTCTATGATACAGGCGTCACGTCGGGTTAATTTCAATTCTATACTTAAGGCCATACACAAAAGTTGGTCTACGTAGCACTAACCAAGGTGCCATCCTCGCAAGCACAAGGGCTACAGATCAGCTTACTGCTTCTGGTCTTGGCAATACCCATGTTGCTGTTGGCATCGTTACGCAAATGTAAACAACTGGTTATGCAAAACATATGCGACTGTTCAACATACGCCTGTGCGTACATATCTTTAGCGTCATTTCGTAACGTTTGACACACACACACACAAAAAAAAAATAAATCGCGCGACAGCTACCTTCCCGCCGCACGTTTCGCATAACATGCATTTCCACGGTACGTGGGATGTGACGAATTTTTCAACAGAACACCGCGAGTTGAGACTGATTCAATATTTTTTTCGACACTACACGAAAACTCAGGTTATGGTAGTGAAACGTTCATTGGGAAATATTTTTAAAACTTCACAGCAATAGGTTGATTACGAGAACTAGATATTTAGTCCAAATTCACATTTCAATTATTCAGTGCCTAAACCAAAGCAGCAGTACATCGGATTGGATGTTGGGCAGCTTAAAGCACTTTCCAATATTTGGGACACGTTGTTTCAGGAAAGCTCCTTCAGATTCCTCGGTCTGTGTCTCCTTAATAGCTTAATAGACAGTTCACTACCTTAACTGCATAGACTTGACCAGGTTTGCGCAGGCATCAATATCCACGAGACTACGAGAAGCTGTGGTGGGAAGTTGAAGGTAGTGGTTGCGTCTCGTTTTTCATTCTTTTAGTTCTTTTTTATGATTGACCTTTTCATGGTAAGAGTGGGATTTATTGTATCGATGATTAGACAGTAAATGTTGTTGCGGGATAAGGACGGACGTTGCAGAGCTTAATTACCCACACATAGGCGCTGGAAAATATTTTGACTGAAAACTGTGCAGGCTGTTGTTTTCGTGCTTTGAGCGCTACGTTACTTGGTTGGACGCTTAACGAATGCAAAAATTATTTAGTTTTGGCACTGCCTGGTCCTTGTGAGAACAATGTAACGGTGCTGTATATGTACTATGCAAGGTATATAGCTAACACAGTTCACATTCTATGTACTTTTGCTGGCACATACAAGAGTACTAAGTTACCAAGATGTAATGTAATCACAGTACCTCCCTGCAGAAGGAGTTTGCCTCGAGGACGTGGAACCGGAGAGAGTACTTCAGGAAGTCCAGCTGCGGGATGAGGAATCCACCGCGGACGTCCTGAGCCAAGGGCGATGCTGTCAGCCAGATGATCAGCGACGTAGAGGGTAGTAGCCTGTTCAGCTCGCTGAAGAACCTGTTCAGGTTCTCCTTGTACTCATCGACGCCGTTTGGACCCCAACTGCAGAAAAGTGCAGCTTGTGAGAGGATAAAGTGGTTGCTTGGGCAAATTGGTACGACATATTTCATATAAAAACCGCGCAAAAAAACGGAGGACAAGAGAAAGAAGGACACAGGCGGAGCGCTGACCAGCGCTCCGTCCTTCTTTCTCTTGTCCTCCGTTTTTTTGCGCTGTTTTTAAATGCGAAGCATTTCTTAGCGAACTTCGGCGAGTTTGAGCGTATCTATCTATCTATCTATCTATCTATCTATCTATCTATCTATCTATCTATCTATCTATCTATCTATCTATCTATCTATCTATCTATCTATCTATCTATCTATCTATCTATCTATCTATCTATCTATCTATCTATCTATCTATCTATCTATCTATCTATCTATCTATCTATCTATCTATCTATCTATCTATCTATCTATCTATCTATCTATCTATCTATCTATCTATCTATCTATCTATCTATCTATCTATCTATCTATCTATCTATCTATCTATCTATCTATCTATCCGCCTACGACTTTGTGCTCTCCTGGCCGTATCGTTAATGGGATTTATACCAAATTTTTTATGACATAACATGACTGTATGACGAACATAAATAGCTGGTCATATCATGAAAATCATGACTAACTTGTCACGAAAAGAATGATTTACATACCACGTTCATGGCGCGCTCGCGGCCGTTTCGTTAGCTTGATATACACCAAACTTGGTATTCAGTGACGTGTCTGTGTGACGAACATAAATGTCCAGTGGTAATGTGGAAATCATGACTTGTCATGTGCGACATGACTTGCATGCCACGCTCATGGCGCGCTCGCGGCCGTTTCGTTAGCTTGATATACACTAAATTTGGTAATGAGTGACATGACTGTATGACGAACATAAATGACAGGTGGTAATATGCAAATAATGACTTGTCATGTGCGACATGACTTGCATGCCACGCTCATGGCGCGCTCGCGGCCGTTTCGTTAGCTTGATATACACCAAACTTGGTATTGAGTGACGTGACTGTATGACAAACACAAATGGAAGGTCTTAACATGTTAAACATGACATGCAAATTATGTAAAGAATGATTTTCTCCTTCCTGGCGGCTTCGCATTACATCGATTCCCACAGTGCGTGGGATCTGCCGGCTTTTATATGAAGTTTGTGAGAGGATATTCGAAGCACAAATGGAGCTAGCAGGTGTGTGCAGACAGCAAGTAGAGACAGTGCAAACGGTCTGTGTAAAATCAACGGGAGGAAAGGAATTAGGGAGATCGGCCCATGTGAACGCGAACATTACAAGCTTGACTTGGCCACAAGTACCTCATTGGTTAGCTCAGTTTGAAGTATAACCACAGCCCGCATATCAAAAATTGCCAATAGCGCATGATACATTATACCCTGCAGTGCGTGGCCGTTTGCAAGTATTTGCCTCAAGTACATCTATACACATGCACGCAGCGGTTATTAGGGTTGTATTTGTTACATGAGTAGGATAGAGTTGCGGAAAATTCTTACTTCAGAAAACACGGGCGGTCATGCCGAGTCACTCATTTGCATTGGGGCTCCTAAGGATCACTTTTTTTCTCAGATTTGTATTGAGAAGCTAATACGGCTCATTGTCACAACTAACTTGCCACAACTCAGTGACTGTATCCACATCCACGCCTGTAAAGTTAGTGGCTGACTTTACCACATGTGATTGTGCCTGTAAGGTTACTGGTTGCTCACAGCACGCCTCACATGTGCTGTTCTACTCTTTCAAACACAATAGTTGGCCTAGCTATGACCACATGAATTTCACGTGCAACTTTGGATGTCAAGCCAACGAAATTGCACAGCTACTTGTATCACACTCACAGGACCAACCGCCACTTATGACGGAAATTGACGTCGTGTTTCGCTGTTGCCGTGTCAGAAGGCGTTTTTTTCAGTGACCCCATTAAGTGCTTGGTTTCTAATTTTTGAAATTAACTAGAAGAAAGAAAAGATGTCCTGATGAAGCACTTCTCATGCGCTTGCGTTGTCCCGGAAGTGAAAACCAGGTGCGAGTCGATCATTTTGCTGTAGGAATGCGTGCATAGCACCACTGACCGTGTGATGTCCCAGAGACACGACGAGACGATGATGACGTCAGGCGCATAGCCAACGGTCATGTCCGCCAGGATGCGTTTAACATAATCGCTGTAGATCCTCGTGAGGAAGTAGAAGGAGATGGAGGTCTTGTACTTCCTGTACAGCCTTTCTTCCCTGTAGTCACGGCCATTGTGCTTTTTTCCGTGGCCGACAAGATTGTCTCCGTAACAGCTATCTTCCATCTGAAACCGATTTCATAAAATTTGTACAGAAGTGTAAGTTCACACGGAATGACAAACAGCTAAGATTGCAAAGCTGGCCTGCAGTTAAAAAAACAAATTTCAACACAAGCTCTTGAAATTTCGTTTCTGTTGTCTTCGTAACCTTAACGCAGGCCTGAGGGCTGAAGCCTGGCAAAGAACGCGTACCAATCAATACAAGAATTGAGGCCGGTTAATTACAGAAAAGAAATCCAGTCAGTGTAATTGTGTGACTAAGAAAAATGAAACTATACAGTAGTGCACTGATAGTAATATTTCTGTCAAACATCCCGGCAAAACACTACGCTAATCGCATGGACTGCTGCAGGGCAGTAGTATTACGCAAGCCGCTTTAAAACGCACTCAACTCTTGTGGTGAGTTGCGCATCTGATCAATGATGAACGAGTTCTCATTCATTATTTTTTGAACTTCTTTATTAACAGGAAAGGATTTTATGCCGTGTTCTGCCAGGATTGCACTGACGTGTTTCCGTCACGGAAATGACGTTGATAAACAGCGCACGATCAGATGGCAAAGAAACAAATTAGAAGAGTCGAACCGATGACCTCTCGGTCCGCAAAGATAGCTGCCGGGTGCTGTATCTAGGACGCTACCGGCACAGATGCAGGGGGTTGTACAAATACGCTTTTTATCTCTCGCGCTTTCCTCTCGCCATGCTCTTCGCTGGCGGTGTGGGGTCACTGTCTAAGAGAGTTAAAGTGAAGTAATGCACATGACACTAACGATCGCCGACTGTAAGCGCTTCGGTAGTCCCAGCGCAGCGGAGGCTTTCCCTATAAAGAAATGTGTTCGAGTCAGCCAGCGGCGGCGTATATATGTTGGCGACTCCAGGTTATTGCCAGGTTTATCACGTTACGTTGACGAGAAAACCGACTCGTTTAGACACATGTGCGTGTGCGCGCGCCCGGCGTCTCTTCACGAAGAGACACGGACGCGGTGGAAGGAAGAAAGGAAGGAAAAACGAGTGAGCACGGACAAGTGTTGCAGAACTATCGGTAAATGAACTATCGATAACACCGATTAATTAAAAGTGTAAGGAAACTATCGATTGTACGACTATCGATCAATTACCGATAGTATTATTGGTAGTGCAATAGATGGTACCATAGGTAGCATTACTGTATACAGATAATTCTATCGATAGTGTTGTGAATAATTATGCCATTGTTGGCCGGCGATATCGTGAAAACATTGACGAAAGGCTACTACCAGCAATAATCAGTTTGTTTATGAGGATTATTTTGGCGACAAAAATAAATTAACTCCTCAGCGAAAATGCCGGATCATGTCCATTCGAAAAAATCATATTCCAAAGATTGAGCTACATCTTTTATTAACAAGCTTAGTTCTTGATATTTTTATGTTGGTACGCAATAATCAAAGTAAAAAGTAAGTAAAAAGTAAACCCAAGTGATTTTAAATTAAAAATATTAAGTAGGGATTGCTATTTTTACGTTAAAATCAGGTAATGCAATATAAACTTGAAGCCACAGAGTTTCGCCATATGTAACGGCTTCCTTTCCCCAACAGACGAACAGTTCAACTTAATTATCACGTGTAAGCGAAGCGCTCTGGTGAAAGAACTCGAGCCCATCAACGTTCTTGCCCTTCAGCCTACTTCTCCTGCTGCACCATTCACCACACACTCGAGAAACGACGCTTATGCTGCAATGAACATGTGCGATTGATTTTATACTACCGATAGTACTAGGAAACTTACTATCAATAGCGCTATTGATAGTTTTATTGTGATAGAAATTATATGGACAGTCTCGGCGGATTTTCGCCGTTACCGTAGCCGTCACGTCCCGGATATGTACATGTATGCATATATAGTAAAAGGCACAAAGAAAAACAAATCAGAAGAAAAAAAATTCCGGAGCACAATTCAACCATGCGCCATGCATGCTCCGCCGCAATAACGGCGAGCTATTCATCTACACCATTTACCGCTGGCAGTATGCAGATCTCGGAGGAGCTTGAGAGTGTTTTCTATCAGGCAACGCTCCTACATTTTCTTTGAATTTGAAAACTACCCAGTCATGATGTGGAACGAAAAAAAGGACACTCGGCACACCTGTCGTCAGACGCCACCGCGTGGCAGGAGACGCAGAGGGGTCACTCAAGCGGCGCAGTTTAAGAGAAAAAGAAATATCTTAGAGCGTCGGGTTCTGCATTGCCGACACTTGCAGCGCGTTGCTCAAACACAAAGGCATAACAACTGTGACAGTTGTTAACGTTTGTCCTGTGTATACATTTGCGTTCTTTTCGAGCATCCTTCTTTGTGCTTCAGCGGTGCGCTCCAAGTATCGAGCTGCTTTTCGTTCTTCGTGTGACATTCCAATTTCTTGGTATCGCATTCATTGATTTGCCCTTGCGGGGAAACTGTGACTTTTTTCTACCATCGATAGTTCGATAGTCACTCAACAATTGCTAGTATCGAGATTGCTATCTATAGTTCTACATCACAACGCGTCGGTCGCTCCTCACATCTGACTGACTGCGCGTTCACTAGCGCAGCGTCGCTGTGCCAAGCGTGAACGCTTCGATGTTGTTGAAAACTCTATGGTTGGTGAAATGCGGCGTGCGCGGTGATTCGATTCGGTGACGACCCAGTTACGTGATTTGCCTTTCGCGTGAGCTTTTGACGCCTACTCGCCGGCGCGGGGCAGCTTCCAAATGGAGAAGCGCGGTGTTTCTCCGCTGCGTACTGTTTTGAGTGCCGTGGCCCCGACTATAATAAAACGGCTACACTAAGCGTCCTAGAAGAGCAACGACGTCGACGGGTGGGTGTCGTGCAAGTGGTGCAACGAGAAACAAGCCAGCGGGAAGCGGAACGCATTCGCGCATTCACGGCTTAAGCTACCAACTCTGCCTCTCGCGTTCCCGAGGCACTGTGTGGCATTTGCATGCACACAGGCGAAGGTTACTCTATTACTCTATTACTTGAGAGTGCACAGCTTGCCGTTTCTCTCCTCAAATGACGACGCGTGATTGTATATCGTGTACTAGTGTTCATTATGTGCGTGTTGACGCCATCTTTGCGCGGGATTCACCATATGTTGTGTTCACTGTGTTCAGGTATATATTAAGTACTACAGCTACCACAAAGGTGTAATCATGATTATGGGCGTTAGCCGTCGGCATGTAGATATGCCACTGGGTGCCAAAGTGGGTATATTCACACCAAACGGTGCTATAGCTGCCAAGCGCCAACAGATATTGTACAAATTCTAGAATATCAATGTACTGAGAAGAGGTTTATTGGTGGTACGTTTCTGGGGTGTTTCTACGAATGCAACACAGCGAATCTGAGCAGAGCACCGTCTAGAAAGATGCCAGCAATCAGAAGCGCGCGGCGAGCGAGCCGAGCGAGTCCAGCACCCGAGCGTTCGCGATGCTGCTGACCGAAGACGCGTCTTCTTCACAATTCGCCCCCGCCGAATAATGGACATCCTGGGGATCTAAGAGTCTGACAGCAGATGGCTATGGTATGGCTTGAGACGGTCCACGTGGACGAAGTGACGTCCACGCCGGCGCATGTCGTCAGATGGGGAAACTGGCTCAATGAGGAAATTGGGGAGGTTTGCTCCAAAACGTGACGAGGGCCCTCGTACATTGGGACAAGCTTTGGGCCGAGATTCTCCACAGTACAAACTTTGGGTGACCCTTTAGCTCCGCCTTTACGAGATGAACGCGATCGGGATATCCGCACGCACGCACACACGCACAAACACGAACGCACACGTACACACACGTCCCCTCCCACACACACACTATTATCACACGCACTATCACCTTCCCAATCGCTAGCCTTCCTTCGCTTCTTGGTGGAGACTTAAACTGGGCCACAGGGAAAGCCTATGTGCAAACGCCCTCGGGCTGCTACCTTTATTTGCATACCCACGAATTTTTGCTCATGGCCAGCGCTGCTTTTTCGCTCACAACCAAAGACGCCGACACCGACACCTGCATTTCTGCGAAACGAGCTCTTTGACGCTATCGCCTTCATAAACATTCAAGTACTTCTGTGGTGACATGTTTCACTTTCGTGTAATACCGATTCCTATGATGGAGGGTTCAACCATGTTTCCTGCTTTCATTCGGGATCACGAAATTGATATTTCGCAGTTCGGCTTTGAGTGTCTTCGATGATCGTCTCGTACGAATATGTTTCGATTTAGCTCCGCGACGGCTATTGTTCTGGAGCTCGTCTCTCGTAGGAGGACAACACTTGTACTGGAGATCTTGTTGCGTCATGTAAATAATGGCGGACTAGAAATAATTTACTTCTAGTCTTTCGAACGCTAGTAGCACTTTGCGCCATCGCATGGCTGAATAGCACGTACCGAAAAATGAAAAGGAATAAACTAGCTGTCCCGAAACTGAATTGAAGCCACGTGCTCCAGTCGAAACAACCCCGACATTGCTCGCCTTCTTCAAAACTCTGCCATCGTCATCGAACCCGCCATATTACCTTTATCAAAACATGTATACGCCACACAACTGCTCAGCTGCCTGCCTGAACCACGGAGGGCTCCAAAGCAGAGTTCGCCCTTTACGTTAATTCCGAATTGTCTGTCCCACCTCTATCCCTCCCCCCGACTTCCCCACATCTACAAACACGGACGAAAACTCGTGGAACGGCGCATAACTATTATTCCACATGCCTTAGAACGTGATAAACGCATTCATGCAGTAGATGAATGTCCCTAATTCCGACAACTGCGCCAACCGTTTAATGTCGGAGAATGAAGTAAAGGCAGTGAAACATTGCAACGATATCCTGAAGCATAGGCGTGCGCAGGGTTCCCGTTCAGGGGGGGGGGGGGGGGCGAAGGTTCGTCTCAGCGCCCCTCCCTCCCTATTAGGTCAATGTATGGGGCAGATTTTGCCCCCCCCCCCGTCTTAGGTGACTAGAGGGGGCGCCCCATTGCCAAGTCAATGTATGGAGCAGATTTTGCGCCCCCCTCTTAGGTGACTAGGGGGGGACGGCCGCCCCCCCTCTGCCCCCCCTCGTGCGCACGCCTATGCCCTGAAGTATACCGAATGTGTGCAGCAAGGTGCGCGCGAGAACAGCTGAGCGCTTACCTTCTGCTTCAACTTTTCGTTTGATATGAACTCGTTGTTCTGGTGGAGACAAATGAGGTCTTTGTAGATGGCTCTTACATCTGAGAGAGAGGAGGAGCAACAACTGTCATCTTCGAGCGTTTGAAGAAGTCTACAGCTGGAATACTGTACGAACGTGCACTTACTTGAACATCCCATTAGCACAACTCGCTTTTTGTCGATCAAGTCGCGCACGTCGGTGCTCTCAAATACCAGAGGCATCTTGCGCGGCGAGACGATGTCGAAACAGAGTAGAGTAGAGTAGATCCTTTAGACCGTGGCACACACCCACGCTGGGGGGATTGGCCAAGAACCGGGTAGTTTAGCAAGAAATTCGTAAATATTAGGTTAGATGTCGATTTAAAGATGAAAGGAGAATTAATTAATAAAAAAATTGGAAATATTAATAATATATGAATAAAAATACTGAAATAAATGTTGATGCGAGCAGTTTGATTAAAAACAAGGAGTTTAGAAAATAAGTAAGGTGGATAAATTTATTCTACGATCTAAACCTCTTCGATTCTTTAATAAACTTCTCCAAGGCATTGGCAACCTTCCCGTCACTGTGGCCAAGGGACAAAGCCCCGAAAGAAAGAACATTTGGTACATTTAGATCAATTCTAAGGATTCGGAAAACAGCACCTAAAGTACTTTTGCGCAATGTAGAGTACCTATTACAGGAGATGAGGTAATGTTGTGTTGTCTCATGTACTCCGCAGAAAGAACAGTTAGGGGAAGCTGCCAGACCAGCTCTGTGTAAATAAAAATTTAGATAAGGAGTCTGACAGCGTAGTCTAGTGATTGCGACTTCAAGTTCTCGTGTTTGACACATTTTACTGTTCCAATGGTGACTGAGGTGTTGAAATTCTAATGTGGCTGTTAATGCCGGCGCAGAAAACTCGTCCAACATCATTTTTCTCCTTATTCTAGCGCCTATAATGAATCGCGAAGCCGGTAATAAATGAATAACCGGACCATTCAGAGATGACTTTGCTAGCGCATCCGCCATTTCATTCAGAAACAAGCCCTTATGTCCTGGGAGCCACACCAACTTAATCAAGTTTATATGGGGGGGGAATTAATGATTTGAATGCACTTAGCACATGTGAGTCCTCATTTGAAGTGAGGGAAGAGCACACCGATAAAGAATCTGTCAGAATTACTGCGGAACTTGTTGATGCTGTTGTTTTGCGGAGCGCTAGAATAATCGCTGAAAGTTCTGCCACAAAAATAGGAACAAACAGAATCGCCAGCACAGAGCGCAGCTTCTTTTTTCGACAAGCACGCGCCTAACGCAAACGTGCAGACGCGTGCGCACAGGTTCTGCAAGGTGACTTATGATGATGAGCACCACCGTGATGAAAACGGTATGGTGACTTAGCGTAGCGTCTCTGAGTAGAGTAAAGTCAAGTAACACATTTGTGCGGGCTCAAAGGTAGCAGTTAGCATGCTTTAGGGGATACCTCAGCCTATATTAGGCGTAACTTGTAATTAGAAAGAGATGCGGGTTATTTGTCAGTTTTAGTAATTCGGATTGCAGAGAGTATAACCATTTCGCGTATAGGCCGCGTAAAAGTTTTCTGCCTTACCAAGAAGAAGAAGAGGCAACTTTATTTTTTAAAAAGTACGGCGAGTAATTCGGGTATCTGGACGAACATCCCAGCCTAGGTGTCGGCCATGAGCCCTTGAGCTCTGGCGGCGGCCTCGGCCCTCTGTACGGTCCTCAGTTGATCCTCGAGGATGAAGCTGAGCAGCGCAGTTTCCCAGCGCGCATGGTGCTTGGCTGCGTCCTCGTCTGGAGCACCAGCTCCTTCACACTCCTATAAGGTATGTTACAAAAAAAAAAAAAAAGAAAAAAAAGCGCACCTGGCACTAAGTCGCGCGAGACTGGGTTGCAGGCATGGTCACAGCCGAGCTGGACGGCAAATAGCTGGTTCTGGCTTAGCTACGCTTTTACCTACTCAACTCTTTTTCACCTCTAGCTATACTATACTACACTATATATATATATACATATACATATATATATATATATATATATATATATATATATATATATATATATATATATATATTACATCGCCATCCGTACTCCCTTTCTTTACGGCCGAGCTGTTGGAACCTCGCTAAGTTTGTCATGTCGTCCTGTGCAGTATTTGCCAAGCTTGGCAAATACTGCACAGGACGACATGTCTGTGCGTGTTTGTGTGTTAAGCAGAATTGGGCCTCTACAAAAGTTCCGTTTTCGGGTTTGACGAGGGGTTAACGGGGGAGAATCGGCGCGGCGGCACGACACCACATACACAAGAGAAAGCCACCGCAAACGGCGTTCAGGGAGTGGGACGAACAAGTGGGCACAAAGTGAGGCGCCGGCCCTGGACAGAGCAGAGGGCACTGTGATCGAGGGGGAGAGGCTGGGTGCACGTTCAGTGCACCACACCTATCGCGGAACGCGGCATCCCACGATAATTGCGAGTGCTCCGTAAGGGACGCTGTTGGGCGTGCCTGCCTTACGCGGTGCGCATCCCGCAAAAACGCTCGGCGAGAAGCGCCTCACAGCTCGCACAGCGCAATCCTATCCAACGCCTTTGCCCTATCCAATTTGACCGTAGCGCCACCATAGCATTTTCCACACGCCGCACCTCATCCACAAGCAGGCGCGGAAACGGTTGTTCGGTTTATGAAAAGGGCTTCTAGTGCACACGAAGGGGAACTTTAAGGGCTCATTTTTAGAGCACAACTCTTAGACACTAACATGATGATTTTAGCGCTAGAAAAGACAAACACATGTGGGCGCCTGTCCTGTCTCCCACATGTGTTTGTCTTTTCTAGCGCTAAAATCATCATGTTATGTAATCACCAACTCGCCCAACAACAAGTTCTTAGACACCCGTTTCTGCGTTTAGCGCCGTCTCCGTTGCCGTCGCAGTCGGTGTCGCAACCGATGGACATGAAAAAAATAAAATCAGAAAAAAAATGTGGGGGGACCCTTAAGCTTCGCCTTTAAGAGTTGAACGCGATAGCGATATCCTGTAGTGCGTACTTAAATAACTTAGTGCATACTATGTAAGGGGTAGCATGCTTTAAAGCACGGGCAATTATGAGCGGGAAATGTTTTCGAACTTGCCATGCACCCACTACGTGGTCTTAAGCGAATACGCGCAGTAACGTGTGTGCCTTTTGTAATGGGTGGCCGGCTTTGAACCCCGATGTCATTATGATATTCACATGTTCTGACGTCCGATGGCAATGTACGCTTGTACCACGCAATATTACTGCGATATTACATGTTGTATTGTGACGCCTGTATGCAGGACGCATGTGTCTGTAAAGCATGAAAGTTACTTTCACTGCATTTCCAAGCAGAGGAAGTTATTTTCAATGTAATTCCAAGCAGAAGCGTGGCTGTGGGGTAGAACACCTGCTTGCCACGCAGACGGCCTGGTTTCGATCCTCACTCGGACCCGGAAACTTTTATTGTTTATTTTATTTGCATCAGATCTCGATTTTTCGGTAACGGAGAAGATGATGATTTTTCGCTCAAACCAACGATGCCTCCGCCGACGCCGGAATTTCTGCGAAACGAGCTCTTTAACGCTATCACGTTAAAATCACCCAGGATCGAAGGGGATTTGAACCCAGGCAATCAGCGTGTCAGTCGAGCATTGTATCACAAAGCCACGCGGGTGCTTGAAACTTATTTCAAAGAGGCCGTATACAGGCGTCATGTCGGGCAAAGCATCGCGTTAACCTCTGTAATATGGCGCGGCAGAAGAGTAAAGTAACAACCAGTCAACACACAATGCTCATTGCGCAACGAGTGCGTGGTTTGAGAAATGCTCACCCACTGCTAAGTGCTCAGCCATAATTATTCATCGTCATCAGCCATATGCAGCATCAACACAGTGCACATAATACCTTACGGATGTGTAGAGGGTACCTCGCTTATCCGCAGAAAGACGAATAATGGCGTAATGGGCGCTGTCTTACTTCATAAAACTTATGATTTATGGTGCATTCGATACATTTCGTTCAGCAAAAACTTCAAGCACAGTTGGCCCTACCTCAACACGAAGCTGCGCTCGCAATTCACATTATAGGCAGTATCGTCATCCTCGGTAAGTTTTTGTTTGCTAGACACAAGATTAATTAGAACTAACAGACAAGAAGGCCAAGAAAAGTATAGGGGATGTCATTTGTATTGACTATGATATAAATGTGAAGGAAGTAAAGTGGACGAAAAAGATAACTTGCCGTTGGCAGAGACCGCTGGCAGGTCTAGTACACACGCACTTCATACAATGGACTGAAGGGCTCTCCCGCTAAGCATGATTCATTGCTTGCTTATAAAACTCACGTAATTATTCGGACGCTACGCCGATATGACGGCACTTACCCCGTATTCAGAAACGCCCCTTGACTTGAACTTGACTTGCCACCGCCTCAAGGCAGCGCGTTTGAAACGCGTTTGTGCTGCATTGAAGGCGGACTTGGACGAGGCGCTGGTAGAAATACCAGAACCAGTCCGCAGGCATATCTCGATAGCCCCTATCCCTAGGAACATGACCAAGGAACAACATCACGAAAGGAGAGAGGAGCGCATAAAATGGATCAGAAAATTAGTCAGAGGCAATGAGAACGTGCTATACGTTGATGCTTCTAGATATAACTGGAAGCGCTCCGTAGTCACCATAGTAAGCAGCGACACGAGAAGCATGGTGTCCAGCGCATCACTGTACACGTCTTCGATCACCAAGGCCGAGTGTTTCGCCATCGCGTTGGCGATTAGGGAACGCATTGAACAACACTTATAGGTTGGTCTGGTGCCCGGGACATGCAGGCCTAGAGGGTAACGAGAGGGCGGACGCTCTAGCTCGCGCGCTCACGAACCGAGCGGGGCACCAGCCTCCTCCCTGTTACCACCACCCAACACAACACACGATGCCTTTCGCGAGGAGGAAGACAACGATCCTGCTCGGTTGGTGAGCCACACTGATAGGTGAACAAGAACAAGGCTCCGCGAGAGCTTCTTGCTCATCAGCGTCGCGCACGGCAAAAATGTGGCGCCCCCCACAAATCTCTTAAAGGGGAAGACGCCATAGACCTCCGTAGAATTCAAACGGGGGTCTATCCAAATCTATTGCGATTGCACAAAATTTTTCCAACTTTGTATGGGCGCGATTGTCCGTGGTGTCGCGACTCGCCACCGACCCTCTACCATATCTCTTGGGGATGTATTAAAAAGCCACATAAACTCAATCGCTTACAGCGTGCGTATAAAATAGAAAACTCTTTGGAGCAATGGGAGGCACTCCTCGCTAGCTCGGACCCGGAGGTGCAACTAGCGCTTCTGGACCACGTCCGGCTGGCGGCACACGCCAGTGGAGCCTTGGACATGGGGCCCCACCCATCGAGCTCCTGAACCCCATCCCTTCTTCTTCTTCTTCTCCTCATCTTCATGGCTCATACCCAATGCAGGGGATTGGCCGAGTAGTAAGTGAATTTATTTTTCCAGTATTTTCTGTAATGCATTACTCATAGAAGCTATATTTACTTAATTTAATGAATTGAGGTACGAATTTATAGGTAATGAAATGTTTAAAGAAAAAGAATTTAGCTAGATACCCTTTTAGATTGCCTGATGAATTCCTGAATGGCATAGAAAACATCTCTGTGGCTGTAGCCCAGGGTAGAGGCGCCAAAAGAAAGAATAACTGATTCTGATACCTCCAGGCCCAGATCCCTTCCT
This sequence comes from Rhipicephalus appendiculatus, assembly GCA_030522465.1. Lineage (NCBI taxonomy): Eukaryota > Metazoa > Arthropoda > Arachnida > Ixodida > Ixodidae > Rhipicephalus > Rhipicephalus appendiculatus. Next base: position 29,022 of record JALIZH010031679.1, read on the forward strand.
TTCCCTCAATAAAAGTTATTCTTCTTCTTCTTCTACCCACGGAACAGAAACCTGGAGGCTTACAAATAGGGTTCGAATAAGGCCAACTCCGGCGATTTTTTGACCGTGTCAGGGTAATGGTGCTTTTATGTTCCTGAGACACTCTTGTCACGCGCCCGATAGCTGAAATGCTCAGCAAATTCGAAAATAATTTTTAATAAGCAAAAAGGCGCAATACCGAAACCGCAACCCAAACGAGTGTACTGTCTACGTATGACGTAGTAGCTTGTTACGAACCGGAAGTCGTGAAAGGCATGCTGGTCCCGCCGGCGCGGAATATCATACTCTCTTCCACAGAGAACAGAAAATCGCGCGCCAAACCAGCGAAGCGCCGGCCAAACACCGTCGCCTTGTGGCCAGCACAATAGACGCTGTAGCGGCCAAAGTTAGCGAACCCATCGGCTGCGTCACTTCCGTCGACCGGCAAACCAACACGTCACACACGCAATGTTGCCAATAATTGTGGGAAGCCGGGTGGGCGTTTGAAAACAATCTTTAAAATTCCTTTGCAAACAATCAGCGCATCTCTCAAGCTTGAAATTTGGCATAAATGACGGAAATTTGCTAAGGAACGTACCCAGCGAATTTAATTGAGATCCATTCACCTCGAAAAATCGCCGGAGTTGGCCTTTAAATTGAGGACGACGCTGCGAGCGAAGGAGAGGAAAATAATAGGTGTAACCTTAAGAGACAGGAAGAGAGCAGAGTGGGTCAGGGAAGAAACGGGGGTTAAGGATATCATATTTAAAATCAAGACGGAGAAATGCACATGGGTCGGGCACGTAGCGCGTAGGCAGGATAAGCGCTGTTTGGTCCTTAAGGGTAGCTGATTGGGTTCCAAGAGAAGGCATACGCGCGCGGGGGGAGACAGAAAATTAGGTGGGCAGATGAGATTAGAAATTTCGCAGGTATAACGCGGCAGCATAAACCCGGTTGATTGGCGGAACATGGGAGAGGCGTTTGCCCTGCAGTGGGCGTAGTCAGGGTGATGATGATGATGATGATGGTGATGGTCCAAGAAAAAAAAGCCCGTGAATCTAAAAAAATGGTGCCATCTTCGCACAAGGGTGCCAATCCTGAACGAAGAGCGGAGCTGGGTGGCCTTCGTTTTGGCTGTTTATTTTAACACAAAAGCGTTTTGTGCCGGGGTCCACCAAGACCTCACTGATGTTAAGAATAACAAAGAGCTGGGCTAGTTGGTAAGTATTCATTCTAAGACGACCGCCGGCGCTTGTGGTGTCGTGACTTCTTTCTTGTGTCCGTGTTTGCACGCCCCGTCTTTTTAGAAAGTTCACTGACGTCATTTCCGTCAGGGATGTGACGTCGGCAAAAAGGACATGAGCAGATGACAAAGATAAATAGCGCGCGCAAATTCGTTAGTTTGGATGACCGGGGAGTCGAACCCACGACCTCTTGGTCCACGACGGTGAGAATCGGGAGGTTAACTACTGCGCCATGGACGTTCATACATGGGCCTTTACGAACGCGCCTTATATCTTTAACATCTCCCTTTCCCAGTTACCTTCGGTAGCGTGGGGCGGTGTCACCGTCTTGGAGAGGTGAACTACTGCATTATGACACTGAGTGCCGACATGCCGCGCTTCGTTAGTCTCAACGCTGCGGAGGCTGGCTCCCCGATTTTCGTTTGAGTGTAGTTTGAGTCAGTGATTTGTTGCAGTTAGAGACGCCAGCAGGCAGTGAAACGCCTTCGCGCGTTCACGGCTCAAGCCGTGAACGCGCGAAGGCGTCTAGCTCTACCTCTCGTGTTCCTGAAAGCACTGTGTGGTAGTGTATGCATGAGAAGTGTAGGTTACCAAATTACTGTAGAGCGGACACCTTGCCGTTCCTCTCCTCAAATGACGAGGCTTTCTATGAACGCATATCGAGTACTTGTGATTATGTGCTTGTCGATTCGCCATACCCTGTGTCAAGGGTTTACGTTGCAACTTCAGCTAACACTAAGTTCTATTCTTGATCATCGACGTTAGTTGTCGGGATGGAGATTGGCCACCAAGCGTCAGCGTAGGCGCGTCAGCATCAGACGCCAAACACCATCAGACATGCAAGCTCTCATTTATCAATGTGCAAACAACATTAAACTACTTTTGTAAAGGCACGTTTCACTTTCGTGTTATACCGATTCCTATGACGTAGGGATCAACCATGTTTTTTATAGTGCTGTACAATACGCCTGCCGCTGAACATCGGACCAGACGCCGAATCGCATCGTTTGTCCAGCCTGTGGCTTTGACACCACGCCGGCAGGTTGAATACGCCTAAAGAGATTACCGCATTCAGCGAACCGGTAATTGGGAATGAAACGCAGGAGTCCACTAGGTGCAATATGAATAGTAACTTCGCACCAGTGGCGTAGGCAGGGGTGGCACACCGGGCACGTGCCCCCCTACCGAAATTTTTTTTCTCCATGGCATACATAGCGAAAAATGACCATTTCAAGGAGGTGCCACCTCCGAAATCAAGAGGGTGCCCCCCCCCCCCCCCGACAAAAATTTCTGGCTACGCCCCTGCTTCGCACACAGTGAATTGCACTTTTGTTGGTTTACAAGGACGGAAATACAACCACTGACGCACCCGAAAAACACATGTTACATGTAAATTTACAGATCTGCAATGTATTAAGTTTATCACAAGTTTCGAATGTTTTGGGTCAGTTTGCTTATTCATGGGACTACACCAGAAGATGTCACAAAAAAAAATCACCGATGATAACGATACTGCCTAATGTAAATTATGAGCACAGCTTCGTGCTAGGGCAAGGCCAACTCTGTCTGAAGTGCTGGCTTTCCGCAAGGTATCGACTACGCCATAAATCATAAGTTTTGTGAAGTAGGACAGCACCCACTACTCCATTATTCGTCTTTCTGCGGATAAGCGAGGTGCCCGCTACACATCTGTAAGATATCATGCGCAATTTTTTGATGGTACACGTGGCTGATGACGTCGAAGAATTATAGCTGCGCAGTTTGTTGTGGGTAAGAAGCATTAAACTACACAGTCGTTGCGTAATTAGCATTGTGTGATGAATGGTTGCTATTTACTCTTCTGCCACTATTATTAGATCGGTTCACTCGATTGCTTGCCCGAAATGACGCCTGTATAAGGTCGTTTTGCAAATGAGTTTCAAGCACCAACGTGGCTCTGTGGTAGAATACTGGATTTTCACGCAAAGGTCCCGGGTTCAAATCCAATTCGATCCTGGGTATTTTTATGGTCTCATATTTTCATGTCTATCGGTTACGGCACCGACGGCGACGGCAACGGCGACATCGACACCGTTCAACGCAGGAACGGGCGCCTAAGAACTGCGCTGTAAGACAAACCCATTCGCAGGCACATTATGCCACCACGTCATCGCCTTCCAGAACAATATATTGACCTTTCATATATACAGACACACACTAAAAATTTCATGCTCTTTTTTGTGGTCCGGGCAATCCAAAGGGCCCGCGCGCGAGGGCCGTTAGGTTAAACATGGCCTCCGAGATTAGCGGACGGCGCGCCGCCGGCTAATCTCGGAGGCCATGGGTTAAACCTAACGGTTCTCCCGATGGTCCCGGGGTGGCGCTAGCCACGTGACGTTGAGTTTACTCGCGTCTTTTGTGGACCGAATCAGGTTGTTTCACTGATGTTCTCTTTTGTTGATAAGACGGAAGGAGCGCTAATGCACGATGTACCAGCCTTGTCATTTTCACAAACTTCAGTTATTTCACGTGCCATTTTTTTCTCCGGATTCTTTGAAGCACCGAGGTCCGTTAAATGTTCATAGTACGACCTCAATCTCTGCAGTGTGGTGCGAAGCGGTCTGGCTTCAGCCTAGCCTCGTTTTAGGTGTGCTCTCTAAGCCTTTCGTTTGGGCACCTGCCCGTGTGTGCAGCTTCCCTCGAATATACTTCGAATATACAAATTTTTGTTTCAACCGCACAGCTTAATTGAACACCCCGACAGCCGCGTCTAGCCTACTCTGAATATGTGGTCTGGCAAATGTGGGCTAAGAGGGAGCCGCTTTCTCGCGCCAAAGTCCATCATGTAAGCCTTGCTTCTTGACCGAATTTCCGTCGTATGCTACATCTGGAATATCCAACGTCAACTTCATCATCATTAACATCATCGTATTTGAACGAGTTGCAAGGAGAACGACGGTCTCGTGCTGTGTGCCGGTGGATCTGTTCTAGCGCTCTTTTGTAGACAAGCTTTCATCAGAATGGGTGAGTAATATTTTTCTCCTGATCTAAGGAATGTCGGCTAATAAATACGTGCTTTCTGGGATCCCTTGGAAGGTGTCATCAGATTACTGTTTGTAAATTTGTCGACAAACGTTTGGAGAGTATGGTTCTTCGGAGATTCGTTTCCTTCGGAATATTGCCACTTATCGTATCTCAGATCGACGCCCCAATGAATCTGTGAGGTCCCAAAAAATGTTTGGTACGCAGCGTTTCCTAGGCACTCAAAGGGCAGTGGATATGTCGAAGCTTACTGATATAAAAAATGACATAAGGGCGCCGTTCACAACTCCTACGCGAATTACGGGGCCCTGCCTTTATAACATAACCGATGTGTCATCTTCATGTGAGTAATAAAAGTTTTTGATTGATTGATTGATTACTGAAGAGCACTTATTGGGTCGGGGCTGCTGGAGCCGAAGCGTGCCGAGGGATCTCGTATGCGGTATCGGCCGTCTGTTATTTTGGAGAGCAAATCTTATGCAGATCCGGCCTCAGCGGACAGCAGCGAGACATCGGTGAGGTGCTGTCCACTGACACAGTATTCTTTTCACACTGTTTTATGATCGCAAGTAAGAACGAAACAGCCGCGCGGTAGGCTACAATGCGGCGGAGGACACAACACTGCTACGCGATGCAGCCCTAGAGAGATTGGCTACAATGTTGTAGATTCATGTTTAAAGCAAAAGCTTTTTAAGCGCAGATGAAACAAGGACAGAAGAACTAAGGACAGAGGAACTAAGAATTGAACAGGACAGCGCTTAACTCACAAATGAATTTTTAATTGAACAGAATAACATTTAAAAGCACAAGAGAACCAATTGCACATGCGTAGTCGAACAAAAGCCTCTTGTTAGACTACGCCTGTGCAATTGGTTCTCTTGTGCTTTTAAATGTTATTCTGTTCAAAAAAAAAAAATCATTTGTGAGTTAAGCGCTGTCCTGTCCAATTCTTAGTTCTTCTGTCCTCGTTTCATGTGCGCTTAAAAGCTTTTGCTTTTAACATGAATGTTTACGAACTAGCCCATCTCGCCGTCTTGTTGCAGTGTTGTAGAACGGCATCGCTCAAAGTTGTACGAGGGTGTAACGCTGCGCTAGATGAGAACGAGGCTGTACTTATCCTGGACTGTAGAAACAAAATCGATAGTTCTATCTAGGCCAACGTTGCCAAGAAAGCAAGCCAAGGCACTTCAACTTTGATAGCGATGCGTGTATTTTGTTTTCCGACTAAGCGTGTTTCAAGAAAGGCGCACCAAACCATTGCAAAGGGCCTTGTACCTCTAAAGAAACAGGCCACAAGAGTCTAGAAAGATGCATTTGCACTGTGCGAAAGTTTTAGACTATTTAAATTAGTTAAGGTACTAAACAACGTAAAGGTGACTCTTTGTTAGAATATTTTACAGGAAGGTATCGTCACGTTTACACAGATTAAAAAGCTATTACACAAAGATGACTGTATTAACTCGTATACTTGTGGTTGTGCGACCGCCTAATTACTTTTTATTTTAACCTGTGAAGCTGACCAGTCAACCATGGAGTCCACGACGGGAGGTAAGCTACGAAGATTTTAACAGTTTAAATATTAACCTTGTTTTGAGCACATGCATTGTCGCTAGCGTATTTGAGGGTGCATGCATACAATTAAAAAAAAAAATAGACAACGTTCACGACTCCCGAAGGCACAGCATAAAAAATCAAGGTCATTCTGAGCTAAATGTAGTACCGCCCTGTTGCGCTTATAGAAGCGGTGGCCGCCATCACAAGTGCTCAGTAGTGTCGAGGAGGCGAAGTGCAACATCTCAAAGCTGATGCGCGAATTAGATGCGTGTTGCGCCTACGCGGCGTACATCACCAGCACCTGCATTTCATACTTCTAGAGCCGTCGCCATCAACCCACCATAGTTCCTTATCAATTACGCTGCTGTTTTCTGAAGCTAGCTGTTGTGTCGTGCGACCCCTGGTGGCATGCTAACACACCAGCGGGGTAGTTTCTCGTACATGTCGCTAGGTGTAGCTAGTCTTCCACCATGCCTGTTTCCTGTAGCCAACCCGGCACGGACTTGCCGGTCATGTGACCTGTACCTCGCTGGCCAATGGCCTTCCTTCCCCCCTCTTTAAAACCGCGTGAATAAACGCGGGAGAGGCTCTCCTGTCAGTGTCGCCTCAAGTAGTCTCTGCGTCGTCTTCACCTCCGTCGGGCCGCCGAGGAGCACGCCGGCTCTTGCCCTACACAACACTAGCAAACTAGATTTGATTCCCAGTCGTGGCGGCAGCACCAAGGCATATGCAAACTGCTTACAATATCGACGTACGCTAATAGGCGGCTCAATGCAACAGTCGCTATGTGGGCATCAGCGCGACATCCAAACGAACCATAATTAAAACTTACGGCACCACATGCGTAAAAGAAAGTGCCGGCAAAACATCATCTCGATCAGCACGCATGCTTGCATGTTACAACTTCCTTGATTGACAGTCCCACGAAGGGTTTATTTTGCTACTGTGAGCTTTCAGCTTGCCTACGCCAAACATGCATTATTGAAGACATAGGAGTGAAAATTTGTTGGATATGTGCTGCAATATTACAAGCGAAATTTTGTAACCTTATAGTATGTTCCTAATGTTCCGGGTTCATTCCTCCGGCACAGATGCGTCGAGCTACGTATCCCAAAGTAAGTTGAAACCGTGCATGACATTTTCTACAGCATGCTTGCATCGAAGATCAAATGAGCTACCTCTGCATGTCTTTGTTTTTTTCAATCGGTGAAAAGTGAAAAATGTGGGAACAGTACCTGCATTCCGCAAATCCGCGTACGTAATGCTATTATCAGACGCGTTGCCGGATATGATACGTGAAAGTTATTCCTTCAAAACCTGATGTGTATGCATCTGCTAATATGAACGCTGCATATTCTGCAGGTATGGGAAAACAGTTTAGTAATGTTGCAGACATTACAAGCGAAATTTTGTAACCTTATAGTATGTTCCTAATGCTCCGATTCATTCCTCCGGCACAGGTGCATCGAGCTACGTGTCCCAAAGTAAGTTAAAACCGTGCTTGACGTTTTCTACAGTATCGTCGCATCGAAGATAACATGAGCTGCCTCTGCATGATGTATTAACGCGATAGCGTTAAAGAGCTAGTTTCGCAGAAATTCCGGCGTTGGCGTCGGCGTCGTTGGTTGTGAGCGAAAAATTATCTTGTCCGTGACCGAAAAATCGAGAAAAATGCAAATAAAATAAATAATAAAAATTTCCAGGTCCGAGTGAGGATCGAACCCGGGTCGCCTGCGTGGCAAGCAGGTGTTCTACCACACAGCCATGCCTCTCCTTGGAACTACAGTGAAAATAACTTCCTCTGCTTGGAAATGCAGTGAAAATAACTTTCATGCTTCGCAAACGCAAGCGTCCATTATATAGGCGTCGCAATATAACATGTAATATCCCAGGAATATTGCATGGTACAAGCGTACATTGCCATCGGGTGTCAGAATATGTAGCTATCATAATGATTTCGTAGTTTAAAGCCGGCCACCCATTACAAACGGCACACACCTTACTGCGCGTATTCCGTTAACACCACGTAGTGGGAAATTGCATAGCAAGTATGCACTAAGTGGTTGAAGTAGGCACTCGGGATAGGATATCTCTATCGCGTTCAACTCTTAAAGGCGAAGTTTAAGGGTCCCCGAATTTTTTTTTCAATCGGTGAAAAGTGAAAATTGTGGGAAGAGTACCTACCTTCCTCAAATCCGCGTATGCAATGCTATTATCAAGCGCGTTGCCGGATATGATACGTGAAAGTTATTCCTTCAAAACTTGATGTGTGTGCATCTGCTAATATGAACGCTGCATATTCTGGAGGTACGGGAAAAGTTTAGTAATGTTACAAACTTGTGTTGTGCAGGAAATATGCACTTGAAGACATTTGCAAGCCTCCTGCAAAGTAGGCGATGCGTTGAGTTATACAATTTGGAACTAAATTTTGCAAGAAATAATAAGCCGCAGTTCGACAGACACGAATGAGCTTTTTTTGAACGAAGAAACAGCGCTAGAACAAGACGAAGACGATAGGAGCTTTGTTCTAGCGCTGTTTCTCTGTTCCAAATCGGTAGGTACGAACCAGCCCAGTTCAATACGCAAATGCGAGTTACCTCGACTTTCTCAGTCAGTCGTATTGATTCTTGCCACCTGAAGCTTTCTGTACATCACGCGGCGTGGCCCAAGCTCCGGTATGGGCCCACCTTTGAACAAGCGATGGTGCCATGTGATTGGCGTAATCTCGTGACGTCATAGGATGACATCATCAGGATGACGTCACATATTTGTGATATGTTACGTCATTGTCACGGCGCATGGTGATGTCACAACATGACGTCATCAGTGACGGAGGTCATGGATGTTCTTGTACCACTTCATTGGCTTGCCATGTTTAGGGGCCAAGAGATGGTCACCGAACAATTTCACGAGGGTCCATGACACGATCGCATGACAATGTGGCGTTTTCAGCAAAAGATAAAAGTGGATAATGAGTTATGGCTGTACATAAGTATGAAAAACCGGCTTTAAAAATATTTCAGGCGAGCGTAAGCCCTACAAATAACCTGCAATAAACCGCGTCCACCGCCGGGCGACTGACATTTTTTTATGGTGTGTGTGACGTATCGTGTTGGATGTAGCTGAGACGTTGTGTGCTGCCATATCAACCACTTTACCGTAACGCGTGGGCAATCTGTTGCTGCTGCGCCTAGTGGCATTGCTTCAGCGGCTGCTTATTGTTCCATTTCATTGGCAAGCTGAACAAAGCTGAAATAGCTCGGCTGCACTCGCAGCCGACCATGGAACAAAATCGTTTACCAGAATCTAGACGCTCGCACAGGAAGCTACTTGTTGCGTCACGGCACGCGTGCGGGCCAGTGTTGTCCGACTCTCGGGTCGCTCGCGTGCTCATAAAATATTTACTTGTAAATAAAGTGCAGGACCTAATGTGCGAAAAAACTGCCAGCTTCTTTGTGATCATATAAGGATTAACCCACACAATAAGTCATCGTCGAAAATTGGGCGTCATGACCCATTTAATAATTACAGATTAGTACTAGTCATTGCAGTTTGAGGGGTACGCAAAAGCAAAAATTGTGAATAGGCTTGGTGAGTTAACTGAGTGGTTTATTTGCCAGCGTCATGGACACATTGTCTACTGTGGCAATAAGATTCCCCACACCGTTTTTAAATACCGTTTACTCTTGCAGTAATACTGGTCTCAAATGAAAAATCCCACAATGAGAATACTGAATTATCGTAGGGAACAAAAATAGTCTTTTGTTCCTCTGTGACACCTGTTAGCTTTTTACAGTTTCAAATATGGTATAATCATCCGGAGAAATTATGGCATAGATTTTAATTACTTTTCACAGTAGGTTGTGGGAACTCCGGACAAAATAAAGTTAAGAGTTGCAGCAAATCTCCTATGGTTAATACTGGGAAGAACTGTCGCCAGTTTGTTGGTTTCCGAAACATTAGCTTTGAGCCCCATGGTTGATTATAATTAAGAAAATTGGGAATGTTCAAAATAATATTCGCCCGTAACTGCTCGGTTTTTATTGCTTTGCTGTGACATTAACTATCCGGTATATGATTCACCAATACTCAATTGTTATGGCTCACAAGCCAATGAACAAAATCATATATGCATAAGTATGTACAGTACATGCTTCGCTATACTGTACAGTCGCGCTCAATATGAGTTGCAACACGCTGGCTGTGGTTAAAATGACCCCAAGCCTGAACAATGACACCGAAAAATGTTAAATTGGTTCAGAAAGTTCCGTTTACTGAGAGAGTTTAATTCCCCAATTTTTTTTATGTAAGTGCCAGTTTGCAGTATTGGCGCCTTTTTGAGTACAGACAGCGTGTTGCAACTCGTATTGAGCGTGACTGTACATAGTTATGCTATGATTTACCCTCTAACCTTCTCCTTTCTCTCCTCCTCACACTAACATCTGTCCTCACCCTTACTCCAGTTTCCCATCCCCTTGATAAACAACGCTATACAAGGTTTTGCCATGATTTTTACCTTTTCCCCTCCTCCTCACCGTAACTTCCCTTTCCCACCCGCTTTCTATACCATACTATACGTGGCAACGTTATGCAAGGAGCTGTTGGACACATACCCGCTTTTTGTGGCGCGCACCCGTCGAGCTCTGTACGGACATGAACAGCGCCTTACTTCCAGTTTAAATAGCTCCGAAGTTTAAAGAATAAAACAATGCGAAACTTACGGCACATCATTCTGCAGAAGAGTGTTATCACGCGTGATGTCTTCTAAACTGCTCCCTGAGGACTACCTCGCTTGGTGCAGGTGCCGTGGACCCCGCTGCAGACAAGTAAGTGTGCAGAGGGTGCGCGCCAATGCACTCTACGGTTCTGGTAAGAGAAACGCTGTAAAGTGTGCCACTGAAAACAAACGATTTCCGTAATCTTGTCGGTTGCAACAAGTAGTCATAGTCTGCAGCTGCTGTAATTTTCGGCTCTGAATTTGTTACACGCACAGGAGAAGGAAACCGACCTCATCAGTAGTTCCAGCATTATTATTGCGATAGCAATTATATGGACTCTCTCGGCGGATTTTTACCGTCGCCGTCATGTCCCGGATATGTATATGTATGTATATACATAAAGAAGGCACAAAGGAAAAATAAATCAAAAGAAAAAAATCCACGCATATCCAGGAGTGAATGATGATGAGTGGGCGAAGCTCCGGAGGTTCATCGGTAAAAACCGTGAATCTTTCGGGAATCTTGCCCAGTACATCATCAAGGACGTGACAAACACTGTGTGTATATATTAAGAAATTTTATTCATTCGTGAGCCGTGATTTTCCGTTTTCGTACTGGAGCCGTGTTTTCTTCGTTGGTCGTGAGCCGTGGTGGTTACCGTTTACATAAGCCGTGGCTTCCGTTCCGCCTTCATTATAACGGCTTTATGGTCGGTGAAGTGGAGGGATAGGGGTTCTTGGATGGGTCGTAGTGGGAAGTTTGCAAAGACGAAATCGATGTTGTGGGGTGCATGTGGTCGATCACTAGATGGCACCGCAGCGCCATCTAGTGGTCATTCTGAGACCTAGAGGTGGCTACGACGCTTATTCTTCATCGTCATCAGCGTCATCGTTATGACGCATAGTGCACAATGCATTCCCTGTGCTGTGCCGTGATGGCAACGTCATCGTCATGGTGGCTACTACGACGACAACGACGCGGGACAAGCCTACGCCCTAAGGAGCTTCGCCCCTAAAAATTCCGAAGCACCCGACCGGGGATTGGAACCAGCGAACCCTCGCTCCACAGCGCGCTGCCTTAGACAACTATACCACGTGCCATGCTTGCGCCGGCACGTTAACGGCAGGCTATTGATATACACCATTTACCGCTGGCGGCACGCAAATCTCAGAGGAGCTTGAGCGTGTTTTCAATCAGGCAACGCTACTACATATTAAATTTGGAAACTGCCCTTGATACCCACTCGTGGTGTGGAAAGAAAAAACGATCGCCGCGAACGGCCTTGGGTAAGACGCCACCACGTTGAAAAAGACGCAGAGAGATACGCGCCGCAGTTTAAGAGAAAAAGAAATATCTAAGAGCGTCGGGTTCTGCATTGTCGACAGTTGCAGCGCGTCGCTCAAACACAAAGACGTAAGAACTGTGACAGTAGTTAGTTCACGCTTGTCCTGTGTGTACCTGCGCGTTCTTGTCGGGCGTCCGTCTTTGTGCTTCAGTGGCGCGCTCCAAGTATCGAGCTGCTTGTCGTTCTTCGTGTGACATTCCAATTTCTTGGCTATCGCATGCATTGCTTCGCCGTTGCGGCGAAACGGTGACTTTTTTTTTATTCCGAGCCCCACGGCCGCTGGGACTTATGGCATGGCGAGTGAGCTGCAGCAGATCTCGAGGTTTGCACCGACGCAAGAAATTTCTCACAGTACATGGCAAGATGGGGGTAGGAACATTTACTGGGAGGACACCCGTGTTTGAACGGCGCGGCAAAACCGTGATACAAAATTCCAGGGGATCCCACGCAATTGTGCAAACAGACTCCATGTGAATCGGTCGGCGAGTAGCCGCTGCGTATACCCGACGTTTCGGCTTTGAGCCATGTCTTACGAGATAGCCAGAGGTCTTTCTGAAAATTCAGTACATGTTTGCATATCATCGGCTAATTTAACAATGAAGAGAACTATAAAGTGGGCTCGTTTGTGTTCATTCGTTATCAAATGTGCGCCCAGTTAACACAGACACAATACAGAGGAAATCAAATGGAGGACACACGTAATAATGTTGGTGGGGTTGAACGTCCTAAAACCACGATATAATTATGAGAGACGCCGTAGTGGAGGGCTCCGAAAATTTCGACCACCTGGGGTTCCTTAACGTGCACCTAAATCTAAGTACACGGGCCTCGAGCATTTTCGCCTCCACCGAAAATGCGGCCGTCACTGCCGGGATTTTATCCCACGACCTGCGTGTAAGCAGTCGAGCACCATGGCCACCAGACCATCTTGGCGGGTAAAACACACACGACGTGGAGCGCAATCGTGGTTTGTCCGGTATTTTACTCGTTTTGAACTGCTTCTGTGTTAACTAAGCGCAGCTTTGAATATTATTGGACAAATCGACTGCAACCAGCCTCTCTGCCGGTGGTCTACTTGCGTCCGAAGGGCAGCGCCCGAGAAGTCATGTAACATGGCCTAGCATCAAAAGATGTAGCCTCTTTGCTTGACTCCACTGCTGGAGGCTGTGATCTAAATTGAGGTATACATTATCGCGAACATTAAGAGTGCATTCATGTTTGTTCTTTGAAGCGGGGGGAAGATATCCCAGGAATTTGGAACCTGCCGGGATTTCTTACTAAATTTCTTTTAAGCGTACAATGCTTACCTAATATGTAGTGATGTAGTAGTTGGTGAGCCCTGATATTTGATAAAGCTGCGCGCAAGAGAACACAATCACACACATATAAAATTATGCAAACACAAGCGCTGCGTTGCGTCATTCCAAGTGGTCGTGATGGTGGCCTTTTGTGTGCTGATTCATCAAATACAATGCTTTCAATACAGCGCTTGTGTCCGCATGATTTTATGTGTGCTTGAGTGTGTCCCTTTTGTACGACGCTTCATCAAATACAATTGCTGAGTTTTAAAGTCAGCGTTGCGCGGTTAAAGATAAATTATTACAAATAATTCTTTATTTTCTGGAATGAGTTTCATGGTTTGTGTTCATTAGCGTCAGAATTACTAGAACGGCTCTTAAAGGTTTTACCTAATGCCAGTTGGGTAAATCCGCAAATGTGCGTCGGGGCTTGCGTAGTCCTCGGGTAAACGCTTATTATATAGGCGTAATTTTAAATGTGAACTTACTTGTGCATTGATTTTTGCTCCACAGCAAGGCTTCCAGCACGAAGAATAGGGTGATAGCAGTGGCCTCCGGCTTGGCTCTCGTCGCGGCCTTGATCATCATCGTCTTAGTGTTCGCAGGCACATCGTG
>JALIZH010031680.1:0-15061 GCA_030522465.1 Rhipicephalus appendiculatus
CTACTGCTAATTAACCATTTATTCTAATGCTGCCAATGAGAACTTCGTGCAGAGAACGAGCTGGTCTGAACAGGAAGCCACCTCGACGCATGCAGAAGCAGCTGTCATCTTCGTGTGCTGGACCTATGTAGTATTTACTACTTCCGAACAGTTCTTGCATTCACACATACAAATTTTTGTCAAAACGAGAAATTCTTGCTTCGAGAGTTGCGTTTTTTAGGGGCGAAGCTCCTAAGGGTGCGGGTCTGTCCCTCCTCTGTAGTTGTAGTAGTAGTAGTAGGTAGGTAGGTAGATAGCCACGTATAGTGGAATTTACCCACTACACGCGATAACGATGAAGTATATAAGCGCGTTCCAGTATAGTGGAATGTACCCACTACACGTGATAAAGATGACGCTGATGACCATGAAGTATAAGCGCGTTCCAGACCACACATTCTCTTTCTGCCATGGATGAAAACGATCGAGCTTCGCCCACTCATCATCATTCACCTCGTGGATATGGCGTGATTTTTTTTCGTTAATTCACATTTAGCGTCTAAGTAACCATCAGTTCAAGGCCAGCATTTCACCTCTGGCATCAAGATTTCTCTCGTACGCTCAAGCGTACTTCAAACGAGGATGCTGGTTTGATTCAGGGACCCTGCGGCCGCGCTTCGATGGGAGTGCCGTGCCAAGAAGAGCAAACGATTTAAATTTAGGTGCACTTTGAAGCACTTCAGGAAGTGAAATTTGACCCGCCGTACCACTCTAAGGTGTACCTCATAATAATGTCGTATCTTTGATACGCAAAAGTCTGGCAATTTTTCATATCTTTCATTCACCGCCATCATCATTGACGGAGGGTGGGGCTGCACAGGGGTTAATCCCCTCTTCACCCTGCCCCGCCCGAAGGAAACTGCTTGAATAACCTTTAATAAAGTTCACTCATTCGTTCATTCATTCATTCATTCATTCATTCATTCATTCATTCATTCATTCATTCATTCATTCAATTCATGCCAGAACACGATATTATCTTGTCGCAGGATGACTCTCTTCCACCAGTCGCATTGTTGCCTGTCGGCTGGCAACACACTAACAGCAATTCATCGTCGCTGTCATATCCAAAGCGGGAGCCTTGTACATAGCAAGTGTTAGGCACTGCAGGAACGCCACTCTAGCGTGGCAGCTTAGGCGTGTTGGTAATTCATTACAAAAAAAGAAAAGCGTGATAAATAAAGGGGGATAAATAAAGACCGACCTAGTAAGGCCAGTGCTCTGTGTGTATGGTAATCTTTGTTCCCCCGTTTATTTTGTGCTGTATTACCGTTGCTATACCAAATTATAAAATAGTTTAATCAACCTTAGTGTTGCATTTAAAGCAATTCAGAACAGAATTTTCGCCGCCGAGATTTTGAGCCATACTGAAAACTAGGCTGCCAAAATCTGTAGATGCAACCGTTACTTCCGTCAGAAGCTAGCGGTAAATAATGAAATTATGGCGTTTTCAACAAACTGCCGCGGCATAAAAAAAAAGAAGGTTCGCTATTCACAGTACATAATAGTGGTAAGCTATCCCAAATACGAGCAGGAGCATTTGCCTTCGACCACGATCTTGTGTTTAAGGAGAACAATGTAGAGTACAACATTCCTCATTGTGTTTAGAGAAAGTTCATACCATTGAATGCATGCTGTGCGCTAGTGGGAGAGAGCTAAGCTGTCTCCACAAGATTAGCAGTGTGTTCTGCGCACAAACGCTCAGAAACAGCCGAAGGAACTGTTTATGGAGCCTAATGTAACAAAAACTGCAAAGTTATATTAAAGTGAAAACCCTGCGTGCAGGTTCTGGTTAGATTGTTAGTTTTGTCAGCGCAACTACATTTTATTTTGGGTCAAAGGTAAGACAAACGCGCAAAGCGCAAACATTTGAGGCTCGCTTTTGTTCCCTTTATACCAAAATCTGTCAATATCGTAATCGTAGGTGAATTTTTTTGGAAGCCCCCCAAAAGAACATTCAACTTATTATATTAAAGTTGAATGTTCTTTTGGGGGCTTCCAAAAAATGCACTTACGATTACGATATTGCCTAATGCGAATTCCGAGCGCAGCTGTTTAGCAGTTATGATTTGGCGATAAGTTAAGCAAATGCGCATACTTCGAGGCGACGCGGCGCAGTGCGAGATGGCGTATAGATACAATGCTCTGTTAGTATTCTAGTACACCGTAGCTCTGTATTCGCGTCAACGTAAAGTGTTGAACCTGGCGTCGCCTGCTTCCGCCGCCGCTGGCTGACGTGAACGCTGCGCCGGACAATGAAGGGCCTTAAGAAGGAGGAGGAAGAAAAAAATTGAAGGACACTTTGTACATTCCAAAATGTGTTCGGCGAAAGCGTGTGGTCATTCCACTGATTATGCCATGTCTTTTTTCTTTTACACTCTCAGTGGCATAAGACACAAACCTAATGGGTGCGGGTTTTCTTCTTTAATTTTTTTAAAACCGCGAATCGCAGCGAGACGCGAGACGCATCTTCCTCCGTTCGCATGCGTTAGTATTTTCTCGCGCTTTGCGCATCGTGCAAACGCCATCCGCGTTCCAGCTCTTAAGTTGACGGACCCTTTGTAAATTGGAACGTGTATTCCGTGAACGCCTGGGTCCATTAAGACGGCGTTGGTCAGAATGATTGCAAACTCTGGGCACAGCGACGCTACGCAAGCAAAGCGCGAGCGCTATAGAGTCCGACGCGACCGGCGTCCGTCTGCGCATCCCGGCGGCCACCTGGCTCCGTGCCAGAGCTCGGATGGACGGACGGACGGACGCCGGAAGAAGGTCGGAGGGACACCGGACGGACGTGAACATGAGACATTAAAGGCTTTCACCTTAAAGATTACGCCATCCACCGCTAAAGGGAACCATGTGTAGATGCGAAGCAGCGGGCGCTAGCGCTTACACTGGCGGCGGCTTTGACGCTGGCGCTCATCGCAGCGTTGCGCAGGAGATAAAACTGGGGAGGCGCAAAGCACGCAGTGATGGAGCGGTGTTTCCCACTGTAACATGCCAATCGCTGCTAATGGGCGATGAGAGGCAGAAGACTCCGACTGGACACAGAGACCCGCAGTCCGCTTTTAGTTAACGCGCACGCTGCGAATTTTTCATCGTTCGACAACGCGCAGGAGAAATCTCCCACCGGCACCACCTTGCAGGTCAAGATCCATTGCCATATATACGGGGTGGCCAGTGAACGGTTGTGCAGCGCGAGCAGTCGGTTTTTTCAACCAAGAAACTCGCTAGCAGACGCTGCCTGCGTCGGCGTTGCGTGGCGAGAGAGGGGGAGCGTAGGAGAGGAGAGAGGGGGAGGAGACGCGCATGCGCATTGGGTGTGTGGTTGCCGCGGGGGGGGGATGCCTAGAGGAGAGAGATGGGGGGGAGGGGACGCGCATGCGCAGTGAGGGTGTAGACGCCACGGGGAGGGATGCCTAGAGGAGAGAGAGGGGGGGACGCGTAGGAGAGGAAAGGGAGGGGCAGGGGACGCGCATGCGCAATGGGGGGTGTAAGCGCCGCGGGAGGGATGCCTAGAGGGGGGAGGGGACGCGCATGCGCAATGGGTGTGTAAACGCCGCGGGCGGGAGAGAAACCTAGAGGAGAGAGAGGGGAAGCGCAGGAGAGGAGGTGCGTGGGGAGGGTTTGCGCATGTGCAGTAAGGGTGGTCAGGACGCACACCACCAGCACTACCGCCGAAAACGACGGACGGACGCCGGACGGACACCGGACGGACACCGGACGGATGGACACCGGACGGACGGACACCGGACGGACGTGAGCATGAGACATTAAAGGCTTTCGCCTTAAAACACTTTATTTATCCCAAGCGGCAAGGGTGCGGGGGTGGAGGGAGCAGAGGAGCCTCTCCGACGCAGGTCTCAGCTACCCTCTTAATTGGCCCACTTCAGGACCTGGTTCTGCACCTCGGGCTCCAAGCTGCACATACGAGTCCGCAAGAGCGTTGCCCAGACAAAGTGTCCCTTCGCCCAACCCACGTCTTCTTCACCCAAGCCTCGTATTTCAAACTATTTTCTCGTGTCCCTGCGCCAGACTGTCACAAGAAGCGCGAGCAGGCAAGAGGCATTGCAGATGCTAACACAGCGGCTTGCTGGCTCTCGTGGTGAAAAACTCCTTGGCGCAGTCTGTCTTTCGCTCTCTTTCGTCCTCGTTCGCCCTGTCGGCATCGCCTACAACGGCGACATCGCTCAACACAGGAACGGTAGCCTAAGAACAGCGCCACAGAAATCGATGTCTCGCTCGGACAGATACGTTAAGGTGAAAGAAATACTGGCACGCAAGGCAACGAGCAGCATTTATAGAGTCTGAAACGGTAACACTGTCGCCTTCTAGCTACGCAGTGGCGCGGCGCACCGACTGTGGGCTCTGTACTGAGCTCTTCCATAGCGTTATGCCGGAGTTTCAGGACGTGCAAAAAAGTATTGAAAGGGTACGCTTTAGTTCCTCGTACATTCGTTTTTCAAACGTAATTATCAAAACTGCTGTTCCGCTCTTTGATTTTTGCCATCAGAAGTTGATGAGGTCGGCCGCGCTGCAAAGCTAAAACGGTAATTTTACGCCCTGTTCTATTCGACATTTGTCAGCGCTGAAATTCAGGTCACACTTCCTCAAGATTACCGTAAGAGGCTCGAAAAGAGCTCCCCGCGTCCTGTCGGCCCCAAATACCAGGGCGCTGGCACATTGGATGGTGTCGTGCCCATAGGCGTCCATCTGATTCTGCGCCTTTCGTGATCGTGAAATGCCCTTTGATCCTCAAGTTTGCGCTGCGGTGTAAATAAAAAAAAACATGGTTGATCCCTCCGTCATAGGAATCGGTATAACACGAAAGTGAAACTTGTCCTTACAGAAGTAGTCGAACGTTTACTCCACATTGATATAAGAGAGCTTGCACAATGTCTATCGGTGTGTTGACAGTTATAGCACCCTTTAACGTGGATGCATCCACGTTGACGCTTGATGGTACATCTCTATCCCGACGACTAACGTCTATGATGAATGATTAAAGAAACCTTGTGGTCATAGATGCTTGTGGTAGCTGTACGGTGAGAGCGGAGTCATTGAAAGCGGTGTGACAGCCAGAAGAGCGTCAATGATTGGGCACCGAACTTGGACTAAGGTCGCCCACTCGCGGCATGTTAGAGTTATTGAACAACACTGCCCCGACCAGAGGGAAACGCAGCGCGCGTTGTGTCTTCCGCGTTGGTCGGCTGTGATTTTTCGCGGGGCGAGCTAGGAACTTGGCTAGGGACGCGGAGTTACAGCCACGGGACGCACTCGCGCGTCGCACAGCTATTTTTGATATGGACGGATGCTACGAGTGTGGATGCTAGGGGTAAGGTCGGCACCTGGCAGCGTGTTAATGCGTCAGCAAAATTGCACGTTTACTATTCGAAACACGCCGAATGGGACGGACGCGGTGAAGCAACGCTTTGAGGAAACTAATCGTGCATTTCACGGTCATAATGCATTACTTCTCTTAGCAAGAGCACTGTGAGAGGACGGTGGTAGATATTGTCACGTGGTCGTGACGTCGACGAAGGGCAGAAGTCGGTAGGTCCAAAATGAAACTGTTTATTAGGCCGAACTTGTGGCCGGTAAACAGAAAGTCAGATTACAGCAATACACACTGCACTGATAGCGGCGAACAGAGCGTCGGCCGTCGATCAACTGAACATCGTTGGAGCGCGCCGGCTTTTATGCATCACGCGTCGAACATTCTAGCCTTATCACTGGTCATCGCGCACGCTCTGGAATAATCTCGAGTGGTCGCGTCTTGCGCGCAATCTTAACAAAACGATCTACAATAATCGCGAAGGTTGTAGAACAATAAGGCGCGGTTTTGAGCTGAGCTCCGCTGACGGTCCCCGCGGGCGAAAACCGAACACAACAAAAGTGAAAATAAGAATAGCGCGTGTCAATATAAAAGGCTTGTTTTTAAAGCCTGTTAAATATGTAACCGTGGCGCAGTGGATAGCGCGCCCGGCATCTCTTGTCGCGGACCTAGAGGTCGTAGGTTCGACTCCCGTTGACCGAACTTTTTTCTTTGTCTTCTGATCATGTGTACTTTTTCGACGTCATTTCCGTGACGGAAATACGTCACTCAAATCTTGGTGGACCCCGGCATAAAACACTTTCGTGTTAAAGAACCGCCAGGCCTGCGCAGAACGCGCAGCACATCCACAGCGAAAGCTGGGAGAGCGGCCTTTAGCCTTTTTCGAACACTCTTGGGTCAACTACTACAAGCCCACTTGCATGGTACCCACTACGCCATAAATCATCATAATTTTTGTGTAGTGGGGAAGCGTCTACTATGGCCATTCTTCGTCATTCTTCAGAAAAGCGCGGTGCCCGCTACACTCTTGTAACGAATAATGTGCACTTTGTTGATGCTGTGGCTGACGACGATGAAGAATTATGCCTCAGGGTTTTGTAATGGGTTGGAGCATTGAACGACCCACTCGTTACGCAATTTGAATTGTGTGACGCCTGGTTCTTACTTTACTGCTCTAAAACGCTTTACAACACACGTTAACGCGATTCCTTACCCGATATGAAGCCTGCGAAGGGTCAATTTGCACCGCAGTTTCAAGCAGCGGCGTAGCTCAGTGTTAGAGTGCTGGGCTGGCACGGAGAGGACCCGGGTTCGATTCCCATTGTGTCACAGGTGTTTTTTTTTATTAGTTTTTTTCTTATTTCGCGCGATATTGGTTACGGACACCGGCGGCGGCGGCGGCGGACAACTACGGCGCAGAAACGACCCTTGTTGTGATCTCATAACAGCTTTCGCTGTATAAACAGAGCATATCCACGAAGTGAATGATGATGAGTGGGCGAAGCTGCGGGGTATCATTCGGGTAACCATGAATCTTCCCGTACATTGCCCACTCGATCATGCAAAGAGGTGACACATCGTGACGCGAGCCCTCGCCGCCTCTGGATCAGCTTGCTGACGCTGCCGTGCCGCTGCAGCTTCACGAGCCCGCAAATCTGGATCCGCTTGTCTGCGCCACCGGCGCCTACTTCTCTTTCGCACAACTTGAGAGCCCACAGCCGCTTTGCGAGCCGTCCGTTCCGCCGCCACCTTTTCTTCTTCGTTGTTCATAGCAGTAGTAGGTAGTAGTAGTATCGAAGCGCACTGAGTAACGACCGTTGAAAGAGAGAGGAAGCGCGCCGAGAGCCGAGAGTGGAGCGAGCGCCGCAGAGCCATCTAGTGGGTGCCATGCAAATCAAATGAGAACACAGCTGAACCTCTAGCGGAAGCGGCGAGTACTAGCGTGGCTACACCGGGGGGGAGTGATGTAACAGCCTCGACCTTAAGGAGCTTCGCCCCTCAATGAGAATGTGCTCTCGAACGCGATTATTGTTAATCGTCATCAGCGTCATCGTCATGGTGGCTACTACTACGACGACAACGACGCCGGACTAGCCTATGCCCTAAGGAGCTTCGCCCCTAAAACATGGTTGATCCCTCCGTCATAGCAATCGGTATAACACGAAAGTAAAACGTGCCCTACAGAGGTATACAATTGAATGTTTACTGCACATTGAAACAGGAGAGTTTGCACAACGTATAACGTGGATGCATCCATGTTGACGCTTGGTGGTACATCTCCATCCCGCGACTAACGTCCATGATCAACGATTAAACAAACCATTCTGGTAGCTGTAGATGTTAACGGTGAGAGCATAATCAGAGCAAGAGGCTTGAAGCCAGAAGAGCGTCGCTATTGGGGCGCAGAATTTGGGCTAATATCGCCATCCCGCGCCATGTTAAAGTGTGACTGAACGTACGACACGGTCGGACTAGAGGGAAACGCTGAGTGCGTCGTGTCGCCCTAATAGCCCGGCCGCGACTTTTCTCGGGCGGGCGTAAGCGAGGAACACGGTATTAGAGCCACTGAAGGGAGGCACGCGTCGCATTTTTAGGAGCGAAGCTCCTTAGGCCGGCACCCCGCCGTCGCCGTCGCCGTTGAAGCTCCCTGGCACGGTGCCAGCTGTGGCATCTCCCCCTCACGCGGCAGAACAAATGAGCTTTATCAGCGCTGGAACGCGGATGGCGTCTGCACGATTTCGCAACGCGCGAGAATACGAACGCATGCGAAACGGAGGTAGATTAATCTCCCTCTCCCTCTTTCTTCTTCTCTGCCCTCACCCCTCCAACCGGCAAACGCGCGAAACCATCGTTCACCCTGTCGTCCGCCCAGTGTTTGGTCCGTTGCCTGGACAATGAAACGCCGAGCGCGCCGAACGCCGCGTGCGTGCCATTTCTAAGGAGCGTCGCTCATCGGTTGTATTCGTACACGGAACAACTGCTAGTTTTCACTCAAGAAACTCGCTAGCAGACGCTGCCTGCGTCGGCGTTGCCATGTGAGAGAGGGGGAGCGTAGCAGAGGAGAGAGTTGGGAGGAGACGCGCATGCGCAATGGGGGGTGTAAACGCCGGGGAGGGATGCCTAGAGGAGCGAGGGGGGGGAGCGTAGGAGAGGAGAGAGAGGGGGTTGGGACGCGCATGCGCCGTGGGGGTGTGGTCGCCGCGGGCAGAGATGCCTAGGGGAAAGAGAAGGGGAAGCGTAAAAGATGAGAGAGAGGGGGGAGCGTAGGAGAGGAGGTGCGTGGAGAGGGTTTGCGCATGAGCAGTAAGGGTGGTCACGCCGCAAACCACCCCCCACCACCACAGGATTGAACTTCGCCATGAGATGCTTCACATCTAAAAGGCCGGTTACATAGGCTCCCTACGAGCTGCAAGTCTCATCTCGATCTGAAGATGTTACGACGGCCTGCATGTGTTCAGAATCGAGTGTGAACTAGCATTAGGTTCTGCATTTAAGGACATCGCCATCGCTGTTCCATTGCTAATAGAGCGTGTCATTGTGTGCTTACGCTAAGCAGTTGAGGATTTATAGTGCAATAATAATGTGCTACTAAGGCAGAGCAGCCCGGTATCCTGCAGGGGGAAGGCGCTACGCATGGAGCCAATCCTGAAGCAATTCGGCCATCGATGTTTCAATAAACATTCTCTCCCATAAATCACAGACTGCACACTTGGTGCACTTTCTACAAGAGCGTTAATCTCGCAAAAAACCTAGCATTTTCTGACAGTAGCCTATTGGGAATTGTACTTAGCGCAAGGCTTTTAACCTAATTATTCATAAAATGCACAATTCGGCATTCCAGACGGTGAAATCTGTATGTACCAATAATTCAATGGGCGATGTGACAACATCTCTGCTCCCAAGTATACAAGCTTCGGAGAGTTGGTTTAGGCTCAAGTTGGCGTGTTTCACAGCGCGAAAACATATCAGACGACAACTAACTTAGCGGCTAGTCGGACGGATGGACGGAAAAAAACTTTATTCAAAAAAGCACCTGCAAGGTTGCCGGCCCGGGCTCAGGCCACCCGGGAATTATGTGCGGTGAGGCATAGCCTTTCCACCACTGTCCGGGCCCGCTGGATTGCCCACAGTTGGTCGCGCAGGTCTGAGCTAGTCAGCGCGCTCAGCCATCGCTCCTCGAGAAGGTCCGGTCCTATATTGTCCTCTCGGTATATTACCGTGACCTGTGTGCATTGCCATAGGATATGTGCCATATCTGCGTGTTTCTGCTGACAGAGCTTACAGCTCGCTTCCGGGTATTATCTGGGATTTACTCTGTTTAAGTGTACTGGATTTTGGAAGGTTCTGGTTTGCAATCTTCTCCAATCTGTTTCTTGAGACCTGTCTAGCTGTTTGTGTGGTGGGGGGTATGCTTCTCGTTGTTGCTTATAGTGTGCCAGTATGTCGTGGTACGTGACCAGTCTGTCTCTGTCGTCTTGTATCGCATATTCGTCATTGTCGCCTCCTCCGTCGTCCCCAGCGCCTCCGCCGGGGTCTTCCCCCCCTTCCGCGGTGGATGCGGGGTGTCGGGCCGCCACTGTCCGAGCCGTGGTGGGTTAGTTAGCGCGCGGTTCGGTGGGCCTTTTCGTTGAGGTTGGGAGGGATGCTCGTATCTTCTATGTTTACTTCCCCCATGTGCGCCGGGATCCACTTGAGGCATTTGGGTATTAATTTGCCGTTCCGGAAGTCTTCTGCTTTGCGGTTCAGGATTTTGGCTGCTTCGACAGCTGCGTAAGTACCTCATCCCTTGCACTGTCACGGTTTCAGCGTGATTAACTGGCCGGACTGTAGGGCAATCGTAGGCCCGTATTAAAAGCGATTTGGACTGTCGATGCGTTGATGAAGCTTGCCTTTGCTCACTGAAAGAGCGCTCAATTCCCAATCGTGATTTTCGCAGAACGGTACTATATATATATATATATATATATATATATATATATATATATATATATATATATATATATATATATATATATCTGACAAAACTATAAGCCGCTGGATGTGTTCACCGAAGAAGACGACGAAGAGGTTTCAGGAAGATATACGAGTAGTGCCGACCAAATGTATCTTGTGTCTCTTTGTCCGTGACAAACTGGTGGAGGTGCTGGGTACACTTCTATGTACTCTCACCCCCCACGAAGCTCTCGACACCGGTGCAACTTCATCGGAAGCAGACTACCAACGAAAAAGCCGGCGGCTTCAAGGACTGCCTCCGGAGTACGGGCCCACAACATGAGCCGAGAATGCCGACCACAACCGCAAGTCAGACACTGGAGACGTACGGTACGGGGCAGCTGCCTACGTCACTGGTTTTCAACACGCCGCGCTTGCCGCGACCCTTCCACGGTGAGCCCATCTGAGGACGTGGAGGACTGGTTGGATGACTACGATCGTGTAGCCGATGTCAACTACTGGGACGAACGGAAGAAACTAGGGTATGTGTATTTTGCCTTGGAGGACTCTGCCCGAATATGGTGTGTTAACCATGAGCCGTCTATTACCACCTGGCACGAATTTCAGCAGCAGATTCGGGAGACCTACAGCAGTCCCGAAAGGAAAGAGCGAGCTGAGCTAGCCCTTCAGAGTAGGTTTCAGAAGCCGAATGAAAGCGTGGCCATGTTCGTCGAGGACATGTCGCGACTCTTCAAGCGTGCTGACCCAAACATGATGGAAGCGAAAAAGGTCCGCCTACTCATGCGTGGCGTGAAGGAGCAGTTGTTTGCTGGACTGATGCGAAGCCCACCAGCTACAGTAGCTGAGTTCGTCAGCGAAGCGACAACAATGGAACGCGCACTTCAGCATCGCTCCTCGATATACGATCGCCAAGTCACTGGGATCAGCATCGCCTGCCTTGCCATGTGATACCGACGCCCTTCGAGAACTCGTTCACAGCGTCGTTCGGGAGGAACTCGCTCGACTTCAGGGAGTGCGATTTCAGCCAACCGTGACACCCCTGACAGATATTGTCCGTGAAGAAGTTCGCCAGGCGGCACGGCCGTTCGTGCCGACGCATCCCGAAACTCCCGTGCTGACTTACGCGCAAGCACTGCGACAACCCGCACAGCCCATGACTCCTCGTTACACGCCACCCTCGGAAGAACCGCCGCGCCAGTTCCAGGGGCCCCCCGGCATACACGGGTGCGTATGAGTCCGCGAGCCCCCGAATGAATACGCTGAAGTCCAGCGTCTGGCGCACATCTGACAATCAGCCGCTCTGCTTTCACTGTGGTGAAACGGGTCACTTGTATCGTGCCTGCTACTACAGACGAATGGGACTCCAGGGATTTCACCCCAATGCTCGTCGTGCACGTGAGGGAGAGCGACCGCGAGCAATACAGCAATATCTGACCGGCCAACATTCGTCGCCGTACGCTCAGTTTCCGCTTTTCGAAGAACCCTTGCCGACTGCCCGCTCTCCTTCTCCACGGAGGCGCCAATCCCCATCGCCACCTCCTCGACGATCCGCGTCACCTGGCCGCTACCCTACGTTCTCTGCTTCCGTGGGCACCCGGCCCACGAGCCCAAGTCGGGGAAAACTAAGAGCAGCGACCTCCGGGGGTAGGGCAGCTGTCCATCGCACTTCGAAACATCCTCCGCTGCGACAATCTGAAGACGACGACGACGACGATAACGACGACGACAACAACGAACTAAACGACAAAGATAATGACGGTAACGATGACAACGACGGCAACGACGAGAACGACGACTACGAAAACAACTGCTTACCTTCAACGCGTTCCTTTACGCCCGGCGACACTGTATCAGCCGACATACTTGTTTCTGTTGACAACCGCCCGGTCACTGCTCTCGTCGATACCGGCGCCGACTATTCGGTTATGAGCGGACAGCTGGCCACTGCACTTCGCAAGGTGATGACACCATGGCCAGGGCCTAAGCTTCGAACAGCAGGCGGGCATCTTCTGACACCTATTGGCGAATGCACCGCGAGAGTGCAAATTCGTGGAGCAATGTTTGTCGGTTCGTTTATTATACTGGCCGAGTGCTCCCGGCAGATCATACTGGGCATGAACTTCCTTCGGGAGTACGGGGCGATTATAAACCTTCGCGAGCTGCTTGTGACTTTTTCCAGCAATCCAGCAACTAGTTTGAACGACCACCATGCACAGTCCACGGTGTTGCGTGTTTCGGGTGATTGCATTACTTTACCACCCCGGAGCACTATGTTCGTCACTGTGGAACCCGACGACTACACTTCCGTTCTCGGCGTCGCTGAGGGCAATTTGTCAGTCTTGTTGGCTCGACAGGTTTGCGTCGCCCGAGGTATCCTGCAACTTTCGAGGCATAGGCGGAGAGTACTGGGGGGATCGGGGGCTCGCCCCCCCCCCCGGGCGCCCTCACGGGGGGCAGAGCTCCCCCCCCCCCCCCGGCGCCGTCCCGGGATATTTTTTAAGAGCTTGGCTTAGGTCCCAGTCCATTGACAACGAGCGTCTGGCCTCCTGTCTGTGAGCTATTTATTAAATGCGAAGCATTTAGCTTACTTCGGCGACTTTGAGCGTATCTATCTATCTAGCTATCTAGCCGCCTACGACTTTGTGCTCTCCTGGCCGTATCGTTCATGGGATTTATACCAAATTTGGTATGGCATAACATGACTGTATGAAGAACATAAATGACTGGTCATATCATGAAAATCATGACTAACTTGTCATGAAAAGTATGATTTACATGCCACGCTCATGGCGCGCTCGCGGCCGTTTCGTTAGCTTGACATACACCAAATTTGGGATTGAGTGACATGACTGTATGACGAACATAAATGACAAGTGGTAATATGAAAATTATGACTTGTCATGTGCGACATGACTTGCATGCCACGCTTATGGCGTGCTCGCGGCCGTTTCGTTAGCTTGAGATACACCAAATTTGGTATTGAGTGGCATGACTCTATGACGAACATAAATGACAAGTGGTAATATGGAAATCATGACATGTCATGAGCGACACGACTTGCAGGCCACGCTCATGGCGTGCTCGCGGCCGTTTCGTTAGCTTGATATACACCAAATTTGGTATTGAATGACATGACTCTATGACGAACATAAATGACAAGTCGTAATATGGAAATCGTGACTTGTCATGTGCGACATGACTTGCATGCCACGCTCATGGCGCGCTCGCGGCCGTTTCGTTAGCTTGAGATACACCAAATTTGGTATTGAGTGACATGACTGTATGGCGAAGATAAATGACAAGTGGTAATATGGAAATCATGACTTCATGAGCGACATGACTTGCATTCCACGCTCATGGCGCGCTCGCGGCCGTTTCGTTAGCTTGATATACACCAAATTTGGTATTGAGTGACATGACTGTATGACGAACATAAATGACAAGTGGTAATATGGAAATCATGACTTGTCATGTGCGACATGACTTGCATGCCACGCTCATGGCGCGCTCGCGGCCGTTTCGTTAGCTTGATATACAGCAAATTTGGTAGTGAGTGACATGACTGTATAACGAACATAAGTGGCAGGTGGTAACATGAAAATCTTGGCATGCATGTCATCTACAATGCCATTTACATGCCACGCTAATGGTGCGCTTGCGTCCAGTTCGCTAGCTTGACATACACCAAAATTGGTATATCGCGACGTGACTGTATGACGAACACAAATGACAGGTCGTAACATGTAAAAAATGACATGCAAATTATGTAAAGCATGATTTGCTCCTTCCTGGCTGCTTCGCATTACATCGATTCCCACAGTGCGTGGGATCTGCCGCCTTTTTTCACAGAGGGCTGTTTATACCCCCCTTTTTCATTTCAAGCTTTTAAAATTCCGATCATGGACCAGTGACAAGTGAAACACTCAGTTAATAATTCCCCGCAAAGAGATTTGTATCTGCAGAATATGTCGTGTTAACAAACAAGTGAGTGTTTTTGGCCATCACAAACTGAAGATTAAAGCTTCGTATACCAGCATTAGGCCACTGTCTTATGTCTGGTGCATGTTTTAACAAAGTAATGCATGTCAA
This sequence comes from Rhipicephalus appendiculatus, assembly GCA_030522465.1. Lineage (NCBI taxonomy): Eukaryota > Metazoa > Arthropoda > Arachnida > Ixodida > Ixodidae > Rhipicephalus > Rhipicephalus appendiculatus. The sequence continues at coordinate 14,414 of JALIZH010031680.1, forward strand.
TAAAGAAAATAGGTGGGTCCCACTCATTGTGGGAATCGATTTTATGTGTTGCAGTCACCAAGTAGCAGCCTATACGGCATTTTTCGCTTTGAGCGAAGCGTTGCGAGGGAGGATCGATGTCTTTGTGTAAGTTGAAAAATAAATCGGGAGTCATCACAAGAGATATTCATGCTGATATCGTGGTGCAGGCGCCAAAGAGAATAAGGTGGTATTAAAGTCTTTAATTATATTCTTTAATTTAGGAGGCGGACATGCTCTCTCTCGCTCTGTCTCGATATATATATATGTATATACGTAGATTATGAAGAGTCTGGCTTCGGTTGCCGTAGAACAAAATAGGAAAAATATATATACGCTTCTAAAAAACTGTTTATTGGTGACGTTTCGATCGCAGACCGATCTTCATCGGTCTCCGATCGAAACGTCACCAATAAACAGTTTTTTAGAAGCGTATATATATATATATATATATATATATATATATATATATATATATATATATATATATATATATATATGAAGCGAGACAGGGAGAACAATGTAGAAGAAGAGCAAGCCGGGCCCCGCCCCCCTCCGGCAAAATTAAAACTCTCCGCCTATGTTTCGAGGCGTACCACACAGATTTTAGTGACCAATTTCAGTGGTGAA